>CAUYQG010192628.1:0-18481 GCA_963574415.1 Tarsius wallacei
TTATTTACAAGGCATGAAAATGGAAAACAGCACAAAATACAATTGAGGTATAAGCTAAGAGCACAGTATGTCATGTTTCAATAAATATAGTTCAAAATTTGTAAACTAAGTGACCAGATAGATGAGTCTGATTTTTTAGTAGGACCATATAAAATATTTATTTCACATGAGGTAGAGGACAGTTTTGTGTGTCATGTAATGCAACCGACCACAGCATTTTTAACCACAAAACTGTACATCATTGCCAGAATTTTAAACTGAATTATGGTCACTGTAGTCAATGATTTGCTTCAACGGTTACAGGATAGATATTTCCTTGACTGCCTTCACAAATTAAAAATTCAGAAATAATTTAAGACTACTATGTCGGCTTAAAATGATCAGGATAACAAAAGCTTCTAGCAGGGTGGTTAAAAGCAAATATATTTTATTTCTCACAATCTCTAATTCCCCAAAAGATGCCCTACGTTTAACAATGATCTTAAGTAGGAGAATTTTACTACAACTGCGTTAAGGGTGCTGTGCTTTTGTTTTCAAGTGAGGTATCTATACTGAAGAAAAAATCTTTTATAAATGTTTTATATTATACAAATTTAATACTATTATTTTGTTTTCTGAGCTTAATTTTTAAATTTGTTTTTACACTTGATCACTTTGTAATTCAAAAACTGCAGCACTACACAAGACATTTAATTCTATTGCTAAATAGACTCCAAATTACATTATATAGCTTAGAAGCCATTTGAATAAGATTTTACAAAAAAAAAAAAGACTGTCCTTTTAAACAAGACGCAATATAAAACATCCATATGCTTTTCTTCCAATAGTGGAAATGCTTAAGTACCCTATACTAGAAAAAAAAAATTTAAGCTCTGTTTAAATTATCCAATTCCACAATGTATAATTTCTTTTAAAGATGGGGGTTGCAATTCAGGGTTAGGTATACAAATGTTCATTATGTAGGTACCCTTGTTGATGAGGTTTATCCCCCTACCCCCGGCAGTTTCCCACTACTGTCAATCCCTTTCTTATAGTATTATGATAATTGTTCAAAGTTCATTTATGAGTGAGAACATGTGGTACTATGATAGATCTGTGATAGATCACTCAGTATTATAGACTCTAAGTCCATCCAAGTTGCTGCAAATTCATAATTTTGTCCTTCTTTATGGCTGCGTCAATTTTTGTTGTTGCTGTTTGCTTTGTTTTGTTTTGTTTTTTGAGTCAGAGTCTCACTCTGTTGCCCAGGCTGGAGTGCAGTGGCATGCTCACGACCACCACAGCCTAGTCCTGCTGGGCTCAGGTGATCCTTTCACCGCAGCCTTTCTAGTAGCTGGAACCACGGACCAGCGCCACCATGCCCAGCTAGTTTTTTTATTTATTGTAGAGACGAGGTCTTGCCATGTCGCCCAGACTGGTCTTGACGCTGTGGGCTCAAGCAATCCTCTCACCTTCACCTCCCAAAGTGCTGGGATAACAAGCATGGGCCACCATGCCCGGCTATTTGTCAGTTTATGAAACAAAACCCACAGCTCTCTTGGGACCCAACAGATTCCCCCATCATAGGCATGTACACATGATAAATGGGTTCATATGTACACAAAGACATGCACAAGTATCTTCCCAGAAACTTTCATCACCCCTGCCGAACTCTAGAAACTGTGCAAAGCCCAGTAGACCTAAAAAGAGATAAGTAGGTGGTGGGTGGCCCTTACAGATGTCATGTCCAGTAAAACAGGCCAGACACAGAGAGCGTGTATCCTGCATGGCTCCACTTGCGTGACTTTCAGGAACAGGCCACAGAAACGCCCCCGGCGTCAACAGCGGGAACAAGCTCCTGTGTTCTGTAGTTAACACTATAGACAGCTATAGTTCAGCAGAGATGGCTAGAGTTAACAATATGTCACATACTCTCAAATAGCTGGAAGGAAGACACGACATTCCCATGTTTGGGAAGATGATGTTCCAATGTTTGGGATGACACGACGTGATCCATGTTTGAGTGGATGGATACGCTAATTACCCTGATTTGATCACTATGCATTATATGTCTTGAAACATCACCATGTACCTCATGAGTGTATAATTATTACGTATCCATTAAAAAATTTTTTTAAAAAGAACATGTCTGATGGAGACACCACCTGAGAAGCAGACACTAGGAAGACACTTGGGTTGAAGTGACAAAGACACCCTATGATACCACGTTCATCATTTGCGAGGCACTTACCTGGGTGTATCTGCATGTAAAAAATTACTGAACTGTATACATTTAAAATCATGTGAGCTGTATGGGGGGGGGCCCAGAAAACCCTGGAATTTTCTTGGGGGGGCGGGCCCCTTATAGTACAGGCTTTCTTGCTAGGTAAATGTTCTGGGAACCCACTGGCTTCCCTGTACCAGCTAACATTGCTGTGAGAGGCTGTGTTTGGCTACAGTGAATTTTTGTTTTTTAAGATTCTTTCAACTCATTTACCCATTCCTTGATGGGTGATCTACACAAACTACCTAACCACACCGCTCTGAGTGTCTAGCAGTTGTTGTTGTTTTTTTACCAAAATCGACACGGCCCCCATTCCCCACCCTCCATATTCACCTGATCTCACCAAGTGACTTCCTTCTGTTTCCCCAGAGGAAAAGGTCCTCAACGGGAAATGTTTTGCTGAGGTGAAAGAGGTGAAACAAAAAAACAGAAGCACTAAAAGGTACCAAAATTGACGAGTTGAAAAACCGTTTCGAACAGTGGAAAAGGCATTTCGATAGGTGTATTGCGTCACACAGAAAGGACTTAGAAGGTGGCTGAAGTTTAAACAAGTAAGAATTAATACACAATTTTTTATAAATAAATTCCGAGTTTTTAGGGAGTTCACCATTGATTTGTTACACTTCAAATGAAAGGAAATGTTCCCTGGAACAGCAGAGTCAGTCCCTGCTTCTTGGCATGGGACTGAGGAGAGAAAACGTACGCCAGGCCCACTGAGTCCACGGAGTTTGAACCTCAGCCGGGCCCTGAGGAGCACGCGGGCATGTGCACCTAGACATCTAGTGCACACGGTTCCTGAAGCCAGAGAGGGATGATGTGGAAAGCATAGATTGCATGTCCTGATTTATACAACATCACTCCACAGTACTCCGTATGCACAAACGTAGGTCAGATGTGTTGTCCAGGGATGGAAGCCAGGTTGGAGGGGGACACACCCTAGGTTGTCAGCCTGTCTCATTCACTTCCTAGCGCTTCCCTAACAAATGACCACAACCCGGTGGCCACCCAAATTTATCCTCTCTTGCTACTGAAGCTACAAGTCCAATATTCACTCACTGGGCCCAAACCAAGGTGTCTGGGGCTCTGAGGGAAGAGCCTTGTTTGCTCCTGGTGGGCTTGGGTGGAGGCTACATCACTCCATCTCAGCCTCCAAGGCCATGCAGCCTCTCTTCTTCTGTGAGCATCCTCCCTTCCACTTCTCTCTTATGAGGACACTGATGAAGGCATTCAGGGCCACCCAGATAATCCAGGTCAGCCCCCTGTTCTGAGATCTCTCAGGTGACCACATCTTCGGCATCTTGGCCATGTTGCAAGGTCACATTCACAGGTTCCAGGGACAAGGACATGGGCGTCTTCTGGGCAGCCGCAGTTCAGCCTGTCACACAAGCTTAGCAGAAGGTGGGGTCTGTGGGGGTGAGGAGATGTGGGGGCAGGAAGGGCCTGTCATGAGGAGAGGTGGGGACCAGGTAGAGGTCAGAGCCCCCTAGAGAGTGAGCAGAGACCCTAGTTCTCTCTTGAGGGTCAGGCTCAGCCCAGCCTCTGTCATGTCTGACCACATTCTGTCAGCCAAAGCGAGTTCATGGCCACATCTACCATCCACAGGTGACACGGCCACATCTACCACCCACAGGTGACATGGCCACGTCCCCCATTCACAGAAGGGGCAGGGAGTGGGCATTTGCTGAAAGAGTCCAATTTACCGTATTAGCCCAAGATCACATGGACAGTTCAGAGCCTGGTTTACTCGAAACCCTTTTTTCTTGTGCATCTCCCATGAGTGAGGAGAACACCCAAGACATCAGTCCTCATCCCATGGACAGCACTCCTCTCATCCCCACCTGCCTCGGTGGAATCATTTCCATGTGCAAATCATGGCACCCTGACCAGGAATGTCCATAACTAGCCATCTGCGCTGCTCATGAGATGCATAAATGTGGGCACCCAGTGGCATCAGCTTGGGCCTGGCGGAAGTGTCTCTCACGGCTTTTTCTCAGACCTGTCACTCAAGGCCACAACATAGTCACCCCTGTACTCTCTGGCTGGGAAGACAGAACAGGGTCTGAGGAAGGGCCCCAGGAGGCTCTGTCTTGATTTTTCCAGAAAGGGCGGCAGCAGACCCAGCAGACTCCATGCCCTACAGACGCCCTAGCTGCAAGGGAACCAGGGATGGCAAGTGTTTTGCTTCCAGGACTCTCCAGAAGGAGGCACAGAAGCAGGCAGCAAGTCGCCCCACTCCCCCAAATCAGCAGCTTCGATGACTTCCCACTGGCCTGGGACAAAGTCTAAGCCCCTGACAGAAGGCCCCACATGCCCGCCCGCCACCAACTCCATGCCCTGCCACTCCCAAGCCCGCTCTTCTGAAGAGGAGATGTCTGCTCCTCACGCTGCCGGGCCTTCGCTGACCTCTGCCTGAGCCTCCTGCTTCCGGGTCTCACTGAAATGCCAGCTCCCTAGGGAGCATCCCTGTCACACCGGCTGAGGGTCACCAAGCCACTCGTGAGTTTGCTGAAGCCCCTTTCACCGCTTATGGTTGTGGAGTGGCTGGGGCCAGGTCCTGCTGACACTGGACTTCACACTCTCAGAGGGCAGGTGTACAGCTGTTGTGTGCACCTGTGTTTACGCTCTTTAGTGCTGAGCCTGGCAAAGGCAGATGCTAAACAAATGTGTCTTGAATGTAGATGTGAATGAAAAACATCATGGAGGGGGAAGACTACTTTTTTGTTTGCTTGTTTGATTTTTGAGTTGGGGTCTCACCCTGTGGCCCAGACTGGAGTGCAGTGACACTATCACGGCTCCCCACAGCCTCAACCTCCTGGGCTCAGGTGATCCTCCCACCTCAGACTCCCAAGTAACCAGAAGTACACGTGCACACAACCACACCAGGCTAATTTTTTTATTTTCTGTAGAGATGGGATTTCGCTATGTTGTCCAGGCTGGTCTCAAACTCCTGGGCGCAAGTCATCCTTCCTCGACCTCCCAAAGTGCTGGGACTACAGGTGTGAGTTACCACGCCTGGCCCAAACCACATTGTTCTTATCCATCCATCTGCTGGTGGACACCTGGGTGGACTCTATATGTTGCAAATAGTGCCTCAATAAACACTGGATGCAGATGTCTCTTTGATGCATGATTGCTGGCGCCTAGGGCAGTCCTATCTGGAGCTGTTTGAGGAACCTCCACATCATCCTCCGAAAAGATTGTAGTTAACATTCTACCATTGTGTCTTTTCATAGGAATGACTGTGCACTTGGGCATCTGTTGAGATGACCAGATTGCCTATCGATTATATTAATAAATGTTCTAATATGAAGCTATTCCCAAATTACTCAAACTCTAGCTGTAGTGAATTATTATTAATTTAGTGCTTAAAACACTGCAAAATAAGTCAAAGTGTTGCCTTGTTAATCCTTACACACAGGCAAGCTGGATGGCAGTTTCTGTCCTGTTCTATCTTGTACAGCTTATATTGCCAGCCCCAAGTGCTGGCCTGAGTTTCCCCGGGACACCCTGTCCTGCCCGCACCAGTGGGTCCACCATGAACACTTTGAGGCCATGTACTGGCAGGTCGGGACTGCCTGGCTGGCTGAGGCCCAGGACAGCCTGCACCCTAGAAGACTAATGGGAGGGGTAGGAGCAATACTCAGCTTCCTCAGTCCCTCGCTGGGAGATACGGGCCAGGGTCTCTGCCTTCCCCTGAGGGAACCCAGCAGGATTGAGCCCAGCTGATCACAGTGACGATGTGACATGTCTGGCACTGGTTTTGTCCGCTTCCTCTCTCTTTCTCAACTTCCTACCAACTTCCTACCCCGGGAGGACTTCCAGATAAAGTCTTGGCATCAAAATCTTTGCCACTGGGGTTGCTCCTGTGGGCGGGCACCCTAGGTAAGACACTTTATTCCAGGATGGACTCATGGCTAAAGAACACATCTCCAGGGTCACACAGGCCTAAGATCAGATGAGAATTCTGGCTAGGGATAGTGGGGCACTCCCATCATCCCAGGACTTTGGGAGATGGGGGGTCTTCACTTACCTGGTGGAGGAAACCTGTAATACAATGGGCCCACCTTTCAAAAAAATAATTCTGTGACAGTCTCACCCATAAGGTTAGGAGGAAATGACTGCAGGACCAGGCCACAGAAGTGCCACCGACTTCCACGTGTGTGCTGAGGATACATACAAGCCCTGGCCGCCATGAGGCAAGTCACATGCAGTGATTTCAAATGGCAGAGCCCAGTGGAAGTCCCAGCTAACAGCCAACACCCCACACCAGGCACATGTGAACCAGCTTCAGAAAGTTCCAGAACCCCACCATCAGAGCTCTCCAGCCTTGGAAAACTCCCCCCAGCCAACACCACGTGGTGCAGAGCAGAACTGCACCCACAGCTCCTGTCCAGATTGCAATTCACTAGCGGAAGTGGTTCGAGCCCCAAGTTGGGGTGGTTTGCACAGCGACTGGTGGCTGAGCCTGCTGGCTCCAAGCAGCCCCTGAGCCAGGAGTCTGTGCCCCCTCAGGGTTGTCGTGAAGCTCGCTAAGGCACATGGTGCTGTCTCACTGGGACCCGTCGTCAGTTCCCGGCAAGGCTCGTCAGAAGTCCTTCAACCGTTTGCCAGATGTGACCCTGCGACCTGTGAAGAGCCACGGAGCCAGTGCCCTCCCCAGTGTCGCCAGGGACCGTCCTTCCTGGAGGGGCTGGGAATGGCAGGAGGCCCGGGCAGCATGGAGAAATAGCCACTTCACGCTGTGGGATGTCACAGCACTAGGAAGGGGCCACAGCCTGGGCAGGGGTGACCGAGACCCACGGGAGGGCACCACACGCATCACACACACCACACACACATGCACACAGGCACACGCCCACACACTCACATATACCTTCACACCACACACACATGCACACACACTCACACACACACGGACACACCACACTCACACACCACACACTCAGACACATGCACAAACACACAGGACACACACTCACACCACACACACGTACACACGGCAGACACACACACACTCACACACACACACTCACACACCGCACATACGTACCCACACACACACACACACTCATGCACACACAACACACACTCACATGCCACATATATGTACACACACCAGACACACACACACAGGCACAAATGCACACACCCACACACTCACATATACCTGCGCACCACACACCACACGCTCATACATGCACATGCACACCTACACACACCACACACCACACACTCACATACACATGCACACACCCACACTACATACACACCACGCACACGCGTACACTACACACTAGCACACACATGCAGACACCCACCCACTACACACACATCACACACAGTCACACACACAATACACACAGGCACACATTCCCCCCTGCCCACCCACACACACAACGCACAGGCACATGCAGCACAACCACATACCACATACTCAAATGCACATACACACACATGCACACATACCTCGACATACACCATGCACACATCATGCCCCACAAAACGCACACTCTTGCACACATGACACACCACACACACTACACAGATACCTACATATACATCCCACTGACACACATGACACCACATCCACAACACACATTCACACACCATGCCCCACACACAACACAGCACACACCCACCTGACACAACACTCACACACACCGTGTTGCACACATGGCACTGGGGGTGTGCAGCTGGACATGGGGACGCCGAGACCCTGTGAGCCTGGGTGGGTGTCAGCAGGTGCAGCCAGCAACCCACAAAGCTGCCAGCCAAGGGAGGGGCCCGCTCCGGCTGCACACACCACACAGAGGCTCAGGACTATGACAAGGGTCCCACGAGGCTGTGGGGACCCACCGTGTAAGCACTGATCTGATGCTCATGTCTTCCAGAGAGATCCGGCCTGGACTCAGATGAGGGGCCATAGGGGAGCATCCCGGGCTGGACGACACCAACCTGACGGTCACGCTCCTGAGCTCACGCTCTGGGGCCAGCGAGCCCCGTGGAGCCCCGACACGAGGCCATGGGCCCAGCTGCTCCTCCACCCGCCTGGGGCCCGCAAGCCACAGCTGGCAGGGCCAGATGCACCCCCCAGCCTTGGCCCAGCCGCCCTCCCCGCGGCCGCCGGCATCAGGCTCCGCATTAAACACCAGATTAGAGCTGTTTGTCACAGGATTTGCAGGGATTTCCCCAGTGGCAAGAGATTCTGGGCTTCCCTGGACATTTCCAGCTGCCGGGGGCTCCCCCCAGCCCTGTGCGCGGCGGGGCTCGGTAGCCAGGGGGATGGGGAGCTCAGGGCCCAGCAGGAGGTCGCACCCCCTGGCCCAGGCACATCCCCTGTGCTTTAAACCCCGGGGTCCTTGGCCATTGGGTCCCGAGGCGTTGAGCCCTGTGCAGACCCTGCAGTGAGCTAGGAGTTCGTCTCAGTCACAGGCATCTGGTCTGAATCCCAACCGTGCTCCCAACTCTGGGACTGGGAACAAGGTGCTGAGACTGAGCCTCAGTTTCCTCATCCATGAGGTGGGGATGTTCAAAACTGGATACGTGTCATGGGCTGTTTCAAGGTGGGGACATGTGTGACAATCTCAGCCACCAAAAAGTGTTGCAACTTTTTTCAAAGTGTCAGGACCAGGTGCAGGGGCTCACCCCTGTCATCCCAGCACTTTGGGAGGCCGAGGCAGGAGGATCATTGAAAACCAGGAGTTTGAGACTAGCCTGGGCAGCATAGTGAGACCTCATCTCTATCAAAAAAAAATTTTTTTTTAATGTAAGTGTCCAAATAATGGAAACAACTCAAATGCACATCAACAGGGCATGTGCAAGCAAACCAGGCGCATTCACAGATCAGAATCCCCCCGCCCCCTTCCCCCCCAGCTGCCACAAGTAAGAGCAAACCTCAGCCATACCCGCCATATAGAGGAAGCCCGTGAGGGACAGAAGCGGACACACATAAGCCACACTCCTGTGGGAGACGCTTGCCTTGGAGGGAGGATGCGTGCCCCTGGCGGCCGGGGCAGGCTGTGTCCCCTCTGGGTGAGGTCACGCCAGGCACACGCATGACAATTCACAAGCTGCACATAACACAAGTGCTAAGGGACTCCTCGGGAAGAAAGAACACGCCCAAAGGTCCTACGTGCCCGAAGATGGGTGCTCAAACGTGTCCGCGTGTGGCCATGGCACCCAGCCTGTCTCTAAGCAACAGACGGACAAGTGCCCAGGAGGCCCAGCGTGGGGATCTGTCTCTCCACTCTCCAGGCCAGTGCTTTCTGGAGGATTCAGTTGTGCCTCTCTGGTTACCATTTTTTTTTCTTGTGAGGGAGAAAGAGTGATGGGGGTGGGAGGGCAGCCGGGAGGAGGGCGGGAGAATTGGGCCGGGGCCAAAGTAACCAGCTGCCTTCCAAGACGGGCCTGTCAGCAAGGCTCTCTGGAATTTCCTCCGTGTGTGCTCGTGGGCTCAATTTTTCCATCAAGTCCCACGTTCCGGCGGGGACCCGGCAGCCTCCCCAGACGCGGCGCCCTGGCCAAGGGCCGGCCAATTGGCCGCCCCCTGTCTCAAGACCCCCGGAAGGACTGAGAAAGGGCTCTGAGACTTGGTGGCCTAGGGCCGTCATCTGTCCTGGTAGTAGGGAGGTCCTGGCTCTGTGCAGAGTGAGGCCCGGAACCTTCCTCCCTTCAGGCCAAAACACCTCCCCGTGGATTCTTTAAACACCGCTGTGTTTATCTAGGAGGCCAGCAGGCAGAGACTCTGCTGAGGCTGACGTTTTGAGTGAACTGGCCTCTCACCTCCCGAGCAGGGGGCTCTCTGTCCCCTCTCTGGAGGTGGGCCTGTCAGGGGAAGGTGGGACCCTGGGGGACCCTGGGTGGCCTGGCCCGAGTTCACTGGCCGTCCAGAGAGGGCCAGGTTCTCCGGACACGCAGCTCACTGGCATGCGGGCAGAAGCCTGGCCTCCCCTCCTCCTGGCCGCCACCCGGCCATCCAAGGCCCAGCTGCAGTGAGCATTCAGACAGGGTGTCCAGGCCCTTCCCGGCATGGCTAGCACCAAGGAGACGTGTGATCCCTTTCAGACCCCCGGCCACCAGCCAGGATGGGTCGCCGTCCCTGTCACGTTCTCATCCACATCCCAGGCAGCCTGAGGCCTTCCACCCTCCAGCTCCAGTCATGGCCAAATCCAAATGTAGCACCGTGGTCAAGGCTGGCCACATGGCCCCTCCACTGCAAGACCCTCAGAAGGACCGAGAAGCAGCATCGAGGTATAGTGGGCTGCATCTTCAACTTGTAGAAGTAACTTGTGTGGATGGGAGACAGGGCTGGCATCTCCTCCCCAAACGGAGGCCCCTCCGGCCCCTACCTGGGCTGCTTGAAGGCTCCAGAAAGTCTCTCCTTCTGTTCTAGAACTCCAGCATGGAAGGCAACTCCGGGGAACACTCCCTCTGCTCAACTCCTGGTGTATTGCCATCTCAGGACCACAAGAGACCCTTCCTCAGCTGTGGAGATGGGGACCCACGAAGGCCTATCTCTCCCATACCCTCTCCTGCCCCATGACGGCACCTCACCACACCTGGGTCCCCACAGACCCATGGAGTTCTGGCGTACATGGGTGTTGGGTATGTGGGTTATTTTAAATGTCGTATCAAAGGATGATATTCGCGCAGAAAAGGGTGCAATGAGATGCCACCAGCTGGATAGGGAGGGAGACCAGCACTAGGATTGGAAAGCTGGGTCTTCTGGGATTCCGGGCAGCACCCAGGGCCCCTCCCAGGCCCTGCATCACTGTGGAGAGCTGCCGTGGTGGCTCCCACAGGTGCTGGTGTTAGTTTCCACATTCCACAACTTGTCCCATCATGTACGTGCCCACCCTCCGCTTCTCGGGGATCACACGCCAGCACGCCACACTATCAGCAGCCTCATCCGTGTCCCCTTATGGACCTAGTGAGGACACATCTTCAAATGTGTGCGGGGAAGTCACGCCTGCAGGCCCATCTACTCAGGAGGCTAAGGAAGGAGGATGGCTTGAGTCTAGAAATTGGAGGCTGCAGTAAGCTATGATCGCACTACCACACTCCATCCTGGGCAGCCAAGCGAGACTCTGTCTCAAAGATACAATGTACACAGGGAAGCAACATTGCCAGGGCTCTAAGCTGCCCAGGACTGCCACAATGAATTATCCCAAATGTAGTGGGTTGAAACAACACAATGTATTTACCTCCACATTTATTCAGAAGGTCGGAGTCCAAACTGGGTCTCGCTGGGCAAAAATCAAGGTGTCTGCAGAACTGGGTCCCTCTGGAGTGTCCGGGGAGCCTCTGCCTGTTTGCTTTCCCGGCTCCAAGAGGCAGCGCATACCGTGTGGCTCGCAGGCCCTCTGTTCCAGCTCTGCCTTCGTTTCCACACCTCTTCCCACTTGAGCCCTCCTGCCTCTCCTCTAAGGGCCCTGAGCTGGCACTGGTTCCCCCCTTCCCCCGCCCCCAGTCGATCCAGGATAATCTCAAGGGCCTTAACCTGATCACATCATAAAGAGCCTTTCTCTGTGTGTGGTGGCATTGTCACAGGCTCTGTGGTGAGGGGCATCCACAGGGTGAGGGGGGGACACTGTGCTCCTACCACACTGATCACATCACAGAGAGTCTTTCCCAAGTGTGGCGACATTGCCACAGGCTCTGGGGTGAGGGACCTTCCCAGAATGAGGTGGAGACACTGTACTGCCCACCATGCCCTCAGTGCATCAGCCCACTCTGTAGAGCAAAACACTTGAGCTTTAAGAGGTTTACCCCAGTTGATGCTCTTGCCAGCAGAGCAGAAAACTTTCTCTGCCCCCAGTCCTCACCTCCCTTCCCTCCAACCCCTTGCTTTCCCTCCAAGAGCCCAGCTTCAGCCCTGCACCACCCCCTGCCCAAGCCCTGGAAGAGCTCAGACCTCCTCCTTCCTGGATCCATTTGGAGGAGAATCCTTGCAAGACGAGTGGGCCTCAAAGAAAGCATCTCTTAAAACAATAAAATGTAGCACCCAGTGCTGGGGAGGTTGTGATGAAAAGGACAGGGTGAGCCTCCAGGGAACATCTCTTAAAACACGATGAAACATAACACCCAGTGCTGGTGACGTTGTGATAAAAAGGGAAGGATGATGGCAACCCCCTCAGGTCCCCTCCCACTGTGGGAGCTTTTCTGTCCTTTCAATAAGTGCTGCTTTCTCACAAAAACAAAGGTAAGGGTGAGCCTGCAAAGGGAACATCTCTTAAAACACGATAAAACATAACAACTAGTGCTGGTGAGGTTGTGATGGAAAGGGCAGCCTTGTGCCCTGCCCGTGGTAACAGAAAGCAAGCCGGCATTGAGTTCCCAGAGTTCTGACGATACTCAGACCTTTTGAGCCTGTCATGTGTTCTGGCCAGCTCCCCAAAACATGTCACATGGGAGGAGCTGGATAAACAGCTGTTTGGCTGAATTGAGCCCAACCTGCAGGCAGCAGACGGGGGAGGAGGAAGAGGTGAGCTCTGGGTATGACTCACACACCCTTAAGGAAAATCGCAGCATGTGAGAGCACCACAGGAGAGGCTGCCTTCCTGTCTGGTGTGTATGGCCGCCCGCGCCCCCCTCGCAGCCTCAAGCCCCCAGATCTCCCCTTCCTGTCCGGGGTGAGGGTCACCACTGCTACTTTTCAGCAAAGCAAACCTTAAACATGGAGACAGGGGGAGGGAGGGGGAGAGGGGATCCAGGCTGGGGATGGTGGTGGGGGGTGCTCTGCTGTGGTGGAAGAGAACATGACTTGCTGAAAACAGGATCTCGGGCCTTCCTGGAGACGCCCCAGGGTGAGGGTCCAGTCAGAGCAGGGGCATCAGACAGGACCTTCCCCAAACACAGACTCCACTGAGGCTGCTGCTGCCAATTCAACACAGTGTTGGAGCGGGCAGGCCACCCCGACAGAGGACACAGTCGCCTTGTATTTCTTGAATACTTTTCTTTTCTTTCTTTTCTTTTCTTTTCTTTTCGAGTCAGGATGTCCAGGCTGGTGTTCAGTGGAATGACCAGGGCTCATCATAGCCTCGACCTCCTGGGCTCAGGTGGTCCTCCTGCTTCAGCCTCCCAAGAAGCTAGGACTAGAGGCACATGAACCATGCCCAGCTAATTTTTTTTACTTCATAAAGACAAGGTCTCACTATGTTCCCCAGGCTGGTCTCAACCTCCTGAGCTCAAGCGACCCTGCTGTCTTGGCCTCTCAAAGTGCTGGGCTGACAGGTGTGAGCCACTTTAACCCTTCTCCAGCAGTGACCTGGTGTTCTGCCTCCCGGGTGTGAGGCTGGCTTGGACCAGCCAGAGGGGCAGGCCTGGATGCAGGCGATCAGGAGGCCAAGGTTCAGTGCAGTCCAGTGGGGTCACCCAGCTTTCCATTCCACGGAGCAGGGAACACTCAAACCCAGGTCTTTAGGCGCTAAATTCTGAACATCCCGTGAGCTCTCAGAGAGGCACAGACAGTGGGGCCTCGTGCTGGGTGCCTTCCGTGTGTCGCCCATACCCACTACCCTCCAAGTCCCCTCCTCGTTGCTTGCTTTGTGGACGGCGATGAGGTAGGTCCCGGTTGTGCTGTTTCTGGTCGGGCTTGGCCAGTGGGTGGCGCCAGTGAGCGACAGGTGGGCAGAAAGCAGTGGGTCTCCCTTCTCCTGCTGAGGCCTCTCCTTGCAGATGTCCTCCCTGGTCCTGGCAACCTCCTCTCCCCTACCCCCATGCCAGCCGGTGGTACAGTTCCACCCCACGCTGGGGCCCCCAAAGCTCTCCTTGCAGAGTCCCCTCCCAAAGCCCGCCCCACGGTAAATGTCCACCGCCTTCCCTCCCTGCAGGGCCTCAGCCCTCTGCAGGCCTCGATGGGAGGCCAGGCGGCTGGTCACCAGGTGATGGGTGGCACGGACCCCGGAGGGGCAGGGGGAAGACAACACAAGGAAACCTGGGGTGGGAGGGGCCACTTCATGTCACAAAAAAAGCATCCAGGTTGCAGGAATGTTGGCTGCCTTCCGTGTCTCATCAGGACACGTGTCGCCGGACCACAGGTTGTCATAAGATGAGCTCACTTTCAGGAGGCTGGCTGAGGCTCTCGGAGAGACTGCCTGGCAGGCTGCAGTCTCTGGCCACCTACCCTCCTTGTGACCTTCTTGGTGCCCAGCTGTGTCCTGCTGCCACCTGCCAAGGGCCCCTGGGATGGTCCATTGCCTGAGGGTAGAGTTCAAGTCTTTCCCTGAAGACCAACTTTTTTTTCTTTTTCTTTCTTTTTGCTTTTTTGAGTCGGGGTCTCACTCTGTCACCCAGGCTGGAGTTCAATGCCATGATCAAGACTCACCAAAGCCTCAACCTCCTGGGCTCAGGCAATCCTCCCACCTCAGCCCCCTAAGTAGCTGGGACTACAGGCGTACGCCACCATGCCCAGATAATTTTTTTATTTTGTAGAGACAAGATCTCACTATGTTGCTCAGGCTGGTCTCAAACTCTTGGCCTCAAACCATCCTCTCGTCTTGGCTTCTCAAAGTGCTGGTATTATAGGCATGAGCCACTGTACCCAGCAGACCAGCTACTTTTAAGGCCACAGTTTTCCAGTTGCTGGAAATAACACTGGCTGAATCTAATCCCAAGTATGCAGGGACTGGTGAATGAGGAAGATTTTCCTGAACCCATGAGCATCAGATCCTGATGATGACTGTTCGGGTTGTTCAGGATGCTTACACGACTCCCAGCCCTGGGCCAGCAGGCCTGCCCAGAACTCCCCTCTGTAAGGCCAGGGTTTTGGAAAGCCTTCTCAGTGCTCTCTAAATCCCCTCCAGTGGCCAGGCCAGGTGGGGTGCCTGGGCCAGGTGGGCTCCTGTGAGCCTCAGGCCTCACCTCTCCTTATCTCCAGCCATCCACCATGGCAAGAGGTTGACCAGATGCCCAGGGACCTTCAAGGCCTGCTCCTTGGGGTTGATTGGGGTCCAGGCCTGGAGCATTGACTATCCAGTACACAGGCATTCCCCTCTCTGGGAGTCCCATCCTGGCAGACCCGCCGAAGTTGAAAGCATTGCAGGTCGACTCATGACATTCCTGGACTTGCTAGACGTCTGCCGCCTTCGCTCCTTCGTAACTTGGGAAGCCCCTGTATCTTGCTTGAGATCCCATGATGTTGGGCCCCCAGAATCATGTGGACTCTAAGCTAGAGTCGTGCAGATGGTTTGTAAAGAAGGAGCCCCCATCCTGTCAGGGCAGCCCCCACACTGCTACTAAATGCTGATAACTACAGCTAACCACAAACAGCCCATGTGCGCTTACATTTAACAGTAGTAATGCTGCCCCTCCTCCACAGGGTGAGACTTGAACCCACAGACATGTGGGAGCTGCCCAGCCACGTCCCACAAGACCCCACTCCTGAGGAGGCAGGAGGGACTCTCCTTCTGGCCACCCCTCCCAACCTGCCCTCACGAAGGCTCCTTGAGAAGGCGCGTTGTGGCTACCAATCTCTCTCTCTCTCTCTCTGTGTGTGTGTGTGTGTGTGTGTGTGTGTCTGTGTGTGTCCTCATATCTCTCTCTATCTCTGTTTCCTCATCTCTATTTCTATCTCTGTCTCTTCATTTCTTCTCTTTGTCTCTTTCTCTCTCTCTCTCGCTCTGTCTCTCTCTCCCTCTCTGTCTCTCTATCTCCCTCTCTCTGTGTGTGTCTGCCTTTCTATGTGTCTTTCTGTCTAATTCTTTTTCTGTCTCTTTATGAATTTCTTTCTGTGTCTGTCTCTCTATATCTCCCTCTCTCTGTGTGTGCCTTTCTGTGTGTCTTTCTGTCTCATTCTTTTTCTGTCTCTTTATGAATTTCTCTCTCTCTCTCTCTCTATTTCTCTGTCTCTCTCTCTCTCTTCACATCTCTCTCTATCTCTGTCTGTTTCTTCATCTCTATTTCTATCTCTGTCTCTTTCTCTCTCTCTGTCTCTGTCTGTGTGTCTGTCTTTCTGTCTGATTCTTTTTCTGTCTCTTTATAAATCTTTCTCTGTGTGTGTCTGTCTCTCTCCCTCTCTCTCTGTCTCTCTCTCTCTCTGTCTCTCTCTCTCTCTCTCTCTCTGTGTGTGTGTCTGTCTCTCTCTGGGTCTGTCTTTCTGTGTGTCTTTCCATCTCATTCTTTTTCTGTCTCTTTATGAATCTCTCTTTCTCTCACTCTCTCTCTCCCCCTCCCTCGCTCCCCATCTCTCTCTCCATATCTCTGTCTCTCTCTCTCTCTCTCTCTCTCTCTCTCTCTCTCTCTGTTTAAAATGTCCAAATGCAGCCCCTCAGAAGGTCCATGCAGAAGCCCCCGCAGAGACAGACTGGCTCACATTGTTGAGACCCCAAGGGCTCTACACATTTACCGTGAGTGTGCCCAACTCACAGAGGAAGACACGGTGGTCCAGAAGGTCCACGGATAGACAAGCGCCTCCGGGCTCCATCCTGCAGGCCTAGAGGCTGTGCATGAAGCCTGTGCCCGGACAGCAAGCTTCTGGGGAAGGAGGCAGGCAGGGCGAGCTGGTATGCCAAGAGCAGGTAAGCAAATGCCCTGAGAAGAATATCCCAGAAGTCTCACACTCCCTCTGTGTGTCAGCATCCTCCACAGACACTAATGTTGCTCCAGCTGCAGCTTTGAGACCCAGCACCTCCTGCCTGCTGGGCAGACCCAGGTGAAGCCTGGGTGACACAGCTGTGCAGCGGGGTTAGGACACCCAGACAAAGCCACCTGGCATCTCCCCTTCCAGCATCCCAGCCCTCATCCCCTCCCGGGGCAGTGGGAAGCAGCTCCCTCTCTGTCTCCCGCCCCATTTGCATAATTCATGCTGGAAACTGGGACTCAGAGGAGAGTGCAAAGTCAAGGTCATGGCGGGTCCCTGATGAAGCCTTATGGGCGCCCTGCCCCTGTCTCTTTCCTGGGACCCACAGCTCCAGCCTCACCCACTGGGGCTTGTCCCTGGGCCCTGGATATGAGTGTCAAGATGGGAAACAGGTACAAGGGGGAGGCACCACACCAGTGGGTGCCCGTGTCCTCCCCCTGGCACTGAAACCACCCCTGTCCATCAGCCCCTGCGGTGGCAACATGTCCCAGACACCTCGGTGGGGGGGGCTCACCCGCGGTGCCCACACCAGCCGAGCAGGGCCACCTCCAATGCTTTGGCCCATCCAGCAATCTGTTTCTAATTCCCCGACATGGGGCCGATCCCTCCCCAGCCCCCCGCCCAGCCCCACCCGGGCCTCATATGCTTCAAGGATTACATGCCGGGTGAACTCTGTCCCAGGCCGAGGCAGCAGGGAGCCAGGACAACGCATTCCATTGTTCCCCGCCCGCAGTCCCCACGCCCTGATTGGCAAGAAAATGTCTCCGAGAGAGAAAACATTCCCGGCCCAGGCCCTGTCAGGCAGATCCGCCGCCATGGCCGCCGTTGCAGGAGCTGGCGGCCAAGATCAGTCCTGTGGCCACACAAAGCGCCTGTTCTGGGGAAGTTCACCTTGGCGGGGGTGATCCCAGGGGCCGCTCACCCAGACCTCCCGGGGCTCCACAAGTGCCATTCACTCTCACGCTGGCCGCTGTCGCAACGTATGGACTGTGCACTGCGTGTCAAGCAAGTGCTAGACTCTACAAAACCACCGTGACAACCAACAAGAACACAGAGGAAGCCCACACAGACCATGCCCTCCATCTCCCTTACCCCAACAACACAGCTGGGCGGGGGGGTAGGGGGGCACGGCGGTCCGTCCTGTTCTGCAGGTGGAAAGACTGAGGCTCACAGGAGGAAAGGAAGCCCCGAGCTCACTCATTGAGCTACAGAGTAACATAGGCAGGATTTGAACCCAGGACTGTCAGACTTCAGAGTCCGTGCTCCCAGCCATTTGGTTCCTCCTGCTGCCTTTTCTTTAAAGAAACTCAGAAATCCTCCCCAATCCTCAGCTGAGGTGTCCCCACCTCACCCCATCTCCAGCATCTGTAGATTTATGTAAGAACAAATTGAGAGGAAACAAAGTTGCTTGGCACAGGCTGGGGGCGGATGGGGGGACTTGGCCGAGACAGGTGAGGTGACCCTGGACACCTGCATGACAGCCATAGATGTCCCTTCAGGGGCAGGGTCTGTCTGGGAGAGTGTCTCGCGGCACCGAAACCAAGGACACAAGCTGGGGGCTCACAGCAACCTGATGTCTCATGGTCTGGAAGCCGGAGACCGGAACCCAGCTGTGGACACGGCAACACTCCCCACTGTGG
>CAUYQG010192629.1:0-19241 GCA_963574415.1 Tarsius wallacei
GTTTTTGTTTTTTTTTTTGAGTTGGAGTCTCACTCTGTCGCCCAGACTGGAGTGCGGTGGCCGCTCCCGGCCACCGCAACCTCGACCTGCTGGGCTCCGGCGATCCTTCCGCCTCAGCCTTCCAAGTAGCTGGAACTACAGGCGCGCGCTACCACGCCTGGCTAGTTTTTTTGATTTATTGTAGAGATGAAGTCTCGCCAAGTTGCCCAGGCAGGTCTCGAACCCGCAGGCTCAGGCAATCCACTCACCTCAGCCTCCCAAAGCGCGGGATTACAGGCTGAGCCACCGAGCCCGGCCCCAGCAGTGCTTTTAAGATACATATTTCTACCAACAGTTTGTGATGATTTAGGTATTCTCTAAGGCAAGTCAGATTTTCTCTATAACATTCCTCAGTATGTTCTGAGCCTTCACTAGCAGAGTCTTTAATGTGCACATTTTTACAGTCCGTTCAAGACAAGCTACACTTTTTTTTTTTCTATCATGCTCTTCAAAATTCTTCTGGCATCTACTTGCTGCTGACTCCAAAGCTGCTTCCATTTTTAGGTGTTTATTACTGTACCTCTTCACTTCCAGGTACTAAAATCTGTATTTTTTAAAATGCATCTACAATAAATTGCAACAAACTTAGTGGCTTAAACCAGCAGCAATTTATTGTGTTACAGTATTGTAGGTCAGAAATTTAGGTGGACTTGATTGGATTCTCTGCTTAGAGTCCCACAAGGCTGATCAAGGCATTGTCAGGGCTATATCTTTTACTGGAGGCTCTGAAAAATAATTTGCTTCTGAGCTCATTCAAATTTTTGGCAGAATTCAGTTACTTCAAGTTGGAGGACTGAGGTCCCCTTTCCTTGCTAGCTGTCACCTGGAGCTGATGATTTCTCCTATGGGCTGGCTATATTACCTCTCATGCTTTCCATGTGTCTCCTGTCAGGAGTAGTAGATTGACTATAATTTTTAGCATTGTGTCATCCTTGAAATTTGGTGTAAAATACATGACATATTTGACCACTGACTATTTGTTCTGTAGTGTTTGATGTGCTGCAGTAATATCCCTTTTCTCAAATACCCATAATAAGAACACCCACATCATTGGTGGGCAAATACCCTACTGATCCATGGCCCTGTAAAACTCAAAAGAGGCTGGAAGAAGCAGAAACAGTACTTCTTTTTGTTCAGTGATTTGTTGCTTGTGTCTAATACCAAGTATGTATATATTACATACTCTCCTGATTATCATACAATTCATTTTCATTAACACATCGCATTTTTTACTAACGCTTACTAAAAGAAATATTTTCTTCTACTTTTAAAATGTTTTATCATTCATTTATTCAACAGGTATTCATGGAGGTCCTGTTCTGTGCAGTGCCCCTGTAGAGAATATAATTGAGAATGTGACAGTCAGAGTGCCTCTTGCCTGGGGCTTACAGACAGCTGTTAAAAATAAGAGAAGGGAAATCACAGATTGTAATCAGTGCTCCCGATGAGAAGATAAGGTGTCATGTGGAGAAGATGGGACAGTGTTAGGAGTCCTCCAAGAGGGTCTCTCTGAGGTAACAATATTTAACCTGACATATGAGATGAGAAGTGGCCACCATTTCTAGGCTAGGTGGCCAAACCATCCAGGCTGAGGGAACAATAAGCATTGGGTACAGCTTAGGCTTTTGGAGGAAGGTGGGTTAAGGGAAGGCCAATTTGACTGGAGACAAATGCATGGGGACAAGATGTCAGATATGACTGGAGACAGACAGAGGTCTGGTCACACAGGGTCTCCATAAATCATAGAAAGGGGTTGGAATATTTTTCTGAAGGGTCACTAGGGAAGTGACCAAATCAGGTAAAAAAAAAATTTTTATTTTTTTGAGGTGGAGTCTCACTCTGTCACTCAGGTTGGAGTGCAGTGGCACACTCATAACTACCACAGCCTCCACTTGTTGGGCTTAGGCAATCCTTCTGCCTTGGTCTTCCAAGTAGCTGGAACTACAGGCATGTGCTACCACGCCCAACTTATTTATTTATTTTTGATTTATTATAGAGATGAGGTCTCACCAAGTTGCCTAGGCTGGTCTCGAACCTCCGAGCTCAGGCAGTCCCCTTGCCTTGGACTCCCAAAGTGCTGGAATTATAGGCTGAGCCACCACGCCTGGCCCAGGTAAATATTTTTAGTATATATTGTTCTGGCTGTTGGTAGATAATGAATTGAAGGTTAGGCAAACGTGGAAGTAGGAAAACTACTTAGGGGAGGAAGTAGTTCTGATAAATGATGATAAAGGACTCCATCTTGGGAGTGGAAATAAAAATAAAAGATGCAGTGGACAGTTTTGGAAAGTATGTTGAAAATAGAACCAATTGGGTGTACTATCCTCTCCATGCTGAACACAAATGCAGCTTAGAAAATGGTGATTACTTAATGAATGTCTAAAGAGAGAGATGGAAGAAATTGACTGGTATGCTCATTTTTTTATCTGCTCCATCTCTGTTTTCATTATTTATGAAATACCACAAAAGACAATATTCTAGCACACAAAATCTCATCAAGAAGCTTAATCAATAGAGAACACTAAAACTCAGCTGTTGCCCTCATCCGGGCTTCCAGTTGCCAAGCTATAGACAAGACGTGCAAGACTAAGTACTAATTTTTTTTTTTTTTTGAGTTGCAGTCTCATTCTGTCGCCCAGACTGGAGTGCAGTGGCCACTCCCAGCCACTGTAGCCTCGACCTGCTGGGCTTCAACGATCCTTCCGCCTCAGCCTTCCAAGTAGCTGGAACTACAGGCGCGCGCTACCATGCCCGGCTAATTTATTTTTGATTTATTGTAGAGATGAAGTCTCACCAAATTGCCCAGGCGGGACTCGAACCCACGGGTTCAGGCAATTCACTCACCTCGGTCTCCCAAAGTGCGGGATGACAGGCAGAGCCACCGAGCCTGGCAGTACTAATTTGTAAAAATACTATATTTAATCTGAGTGATAATAATAATGGGTATGATATATCAGGGGCATAGTACGTATCAGATCTTATGCTAAGGACATTATGTACATAATCTTGTCTAACCCTTACAACTGCTCTTGTAAGATTGAGATTGGATGATTTTCCCTGTTTTACAAAGGACCTTGATGCTCAGACGTCTAATGGCCTTCCATGGGTCATCATATTAGTAGCTAGTGTAGTCCACATTTGAAATTTGATCTGTTTATTTCAAAGCACAGGCTTTTACCCAACATGTGGTATCACTGC
This sequence comes from Tarsius wallacei, assembly GCA_963574415.1. NCBI lineage: Eukaryota > Metazoa > Chordata > Mammalia > Primates > Tarsiidae > Tarsius > Tarsius wallacei. The sequence goes on from CAUYQG010192629.1 coordinate 3,238, forward strand.
ATCTATTCTTTGTTTCTCTTCTTTTGGATTGCATAGAAGATTACACAACCATTTGGTTTTGCTCTCACCACTAAAATCAATCTTTCCTTTGTGGTGAGTAAAACATCAACTCCCATTTGCTTGGTATTTAGTTAAAAATAAAACAGAATGCTTAGCAAAGAAAGAAATGAATGAGAAGTCCAGCTATCAAAAAAATCAGAGACAAAAATAAAGATAATAAAATAATATGTTTGGTATAATAGAAATCGCCTACAAATGTAACTGTATAAGTAGAGATTTTATAAAGAGACAGGAAGAAGACTGTCTAGGTGTTGGCATGAGGTTCATGTGAAGTATCCTGAAAGGGTCACTGATTGAGGACAAGTCATTATTTTTAAAAAATTAGATTAGTTACCATTATCCTATTTAACTAATGCGAGTACATATAGGAAACTAAAATTTATTGGAGATGTTCTCAGAACCATACTAAGAGCATTGCAGATATCATGTCTTTTTCCCAATTGCCTTCTATGGCAGGTACTATAATCATGTCCAGGTTTTAGATATGAAAATGGAAGCTGAGAGAGGCTCAGTAGGTAGCTCAAGGGCATACACTGGGAATTGCAGGGAGGAACTTGAGTCCAGGCCAGGCCTCATCCTGTGCTCTTCCTGCTATGCCTCATTGTACCCAACTATGCTCAGCCTGAGAGATTAACAAGCAACAGCAGGGTGGCTCATTCTCTGCTTCTTAGGACCTTGCAAAACATTCACATTTGATTTTTAAGGGGAACACATTTTCCTTCACGCTTTTCTTCTTAACTTTTGTAACTATGATAGTATTTAGGGAAAACTCTAAATGGATTTTATAGAACCTACAGTATTCTGATAAAAACATTTCCCGTAAAGACCATCTCTCTTTGCTAGGAAATTGCATCTACTCAAGAGCTGAATCTTTATTTTGCTTGGCCCCTTAACACAAAAGATGTGCAACATGTTTTATATTTTGCATACTGCTTTTGAGATAGTTCTTTGCATTCACTCGAGTTTTTATGGTGTGACAAAATTTATATCAATAATGACCTTGTTTAAGAAACAGTTCCTGAAAGAATATTTTTATATACTTTCTACATTCATGGGGAATACTAGAAAGTATAAGTGATCTAAGGCATTTAAGTTTGTTTTATAAGCCTAAGGCCCTTGAGATAGAAAAAAAGTTTGTTTTTTTTTAAGAAAGTGCTTCTCAGTACTGAATACTGCCATCTTGTACAAGTTTTTAACCACAATTTTCAGGAAGTTGGCTACAAAAATTTCCATAGTAAACATTTGAGTACATTTATGAACACCACTAATATGATGTTGTTTTTTCCAGAAACAACAACTAATAAGAAATAGCCCTCTACAATAACAAACTTATTTCTTCCCTGTCAAATGTCACTGTTAGATAGAGCATTGTATTATGCCTTGAATTAATTAATATATTCAAATTATTTATCTGAATTTAGTGTCTACTCTCTCCACTTATCTGTAAAAAGGAAACCGGGTGATGTACCTTCCATTTTACCTCAGCTCACTTTCAGGCTTCAGTTGGAAATTCTCATTTTTTTAGGTTGATGCTACAGTAATCAACTCAAGTGGATAGATAGTTGACCAATTGCTACATTTGTATTTTGTCAAAATTAGTGAATTTTAGATTGTGTCTAACAATAAAGGGACTTTAAATGTTTGTTTCTTCACAAAGGCATTATATTTGCTCTAGTTGTACTGCTTGTTAATAGTAAAAATTGTTTTGAGGTTATGTTCGCTTATTCTATACTAAATTAGAAACTTCTGTTCTCAAGAATTGTAGTAAGATGAGGCATTCATGGCTGGGCATGATGGCTCAAGCCTGTAATCCCAGCACTTTGGGAGGCCAAGGCGAGAGGATTGCCTGAGTCCAGGGGTTTGAGATTAACCTGGACAGCTTGGTGAGATCTTGTCTCCACAATAAATCAAAAAATTAGCTGGACAAGGTGGTGCATGCCTGTAGTTCCACCTACTTCGAAGGCTGAGGCGGAAGGATCGCCAGAGCCCAGCAGGTCAAGGCTGCTGTGGCCGTGAGCATGCCACTGCACTCCAGCCCAGCCAACAGAGTGAGACTCCAACTCAAAAAATAAAAATAAATAAAAAGATGAGACATTCATGATCACTCATGATATTCATTAGAATGCTGGATAAGAAGTTATTTTTTCAATAAAATTATGAGTTTTTTTTAAGAAAGAATCTGCTTTTATACATATTAAGGTATTAATACTAGAGAAAGTCCATGAAGAATTTGCAAAAAAGAAGAGGCCATACTTAGCTCACACCCTCTATTTGCCATCATTGCCATTGTATTGTTATTAAAGAATAGAGGAACAATGAAAAATGAATTTTGTTTAGGTAAAAAGATGAAGATAACTATTAACTTATTATCAGTGGACTATAAGCATATACTTATGGAATATACCATGGCCCCTACTCTCAAGCGTCTAAAGAAACATCTCTATTTTAAAGTTGGTGAAATATTCTTAAAATTCTGTAAATTTCCATCATTCACTGGGGCTTTTTCTTCGTTATAAAAACGGAGGTAAACCTCCTCCTCTCTTCCTCCTTCTCTTGCCTTTGTCCTTCTCTTCCTCCTCTTCTTCATCTTTCTTCTCCTCTTTCTCCCTCTCCTTCTTCTCCCCCTCTTCCTTCTCCTCTTCTTATTCCTCTTTGTCTTCTGAGATTCTTCCCTCTCTTCCTCATTTTCCTTCTCCTTATGTGAACCAGTATATATTAGATCCTTACTTTCTCATTTCTACTGAAATACTCTAATAGCATCAGTGACTGCGAGTGAAGAAACACAGAAAGACCCTAGGAGAATCCATTTGGGTATAAAGCTATGTTATAATACATTTTAAATAATTTCAAGGTAGCATCTAGCTTTGTTGAATATATAACATCATGAGAGCTATCCCCTTACTCTCAAAGTAAAAGAATAATCTCATCAGTAAGCCTGGTAGCTCTGGGGAAAGAAAGAAGGCTGAAGATAGGAAAGGTGAAGGAAGTACTTCATGAAACTTTTTTTTCCATGCTAGAGCTTTAGAAGGTAGGTCAAGGACTGGCTGCAGTTGCTCAAGTCTGTAATCCCAGCACTTTGGGAGGCCAAGGCAAGAGGATTGCCTGAGGCCAGGGGTTTGACACAAGCCTGGGCAACTTGGTGAGACCTGTCTCTACAATATATCAAAAAATTAGCTGGGCATGGTAGCACACGCCTGTAGTTCTGGCTACTTGGAAGGCTGAGGTGGGAGGATCGCCTGAACCCAGCAGGTTGATGGTGTGGTGGCCATGAGTGTGCCACTGCACTCCAGCTTGGGTGACAGAGTGAGACTCTGACGCAAAAATTAAAAAAGCATAGGCTCGTAATTTAGATTGTCTGAGTTAAAAATCTTGTCTCTGCTGCTTTGGACCATTTGCCAAACTTCTGATTGAGTTTCCTTATCTAAAATGGGGCTAATAAAGATTACCAGATGTAGTTATTTGAGGATCAAATGAAATAATGTGCCTAAAATATTTAGAAGATGCTTGGCACATGGTAAGTGCTCGATAAATGATGTAGGAGAATGGAAACTAGGTTTTGGGCTTTTAGATAACTTTTTGGTTTGCTTTCAATAGTCTTAGCACTTTATTGAACTAAGAAGAATTTTTTAAAGAAATTTTTATTTTGTATTTCAATATCTTTGGGGGATACAAATAGTTTTTTGTCTGGGCTTTAAGAGAACCCACACCCCTACCTGTGCACATTATACCCAATCGGTGATTTTTTTTTTTGTCCTTTCACCCTTTTCACCTTCTGAGTCTCCAGTATCCATTATACCATTCTCTATATCTTTGCATATCCTTATCCCACTTATAATTGAGAACATGTGGTGTTTGGTTTTCTGTTCCTGAGTTAGTTCACTTAAGATGATGTTCTCCAATTCCATCCAAGTTGCTTCAAACAACATTATTTCACTCTTTGTGATAGTTGAATAGTATTCCATAGAGTATATATATCACATTTTTATTATCCATTGATTGGTTGATGGACATTTAGGTTGATTCTACATCTTTGTAATTTTGGATTATGCTGCGATGAACATGTGGGTGCAGGTGTCGTTTTTATATAACAATCTCTGTACCTTAGGGTAGATACCTAGTAGGAGGATTGCTGGATCAAATGGTAGATCTGCTTTTGCTTGTTACAGAAATCTCCATACCACTTTCCATAGAAGTTGTACTAATTTACACTCCCACCAACAGTGTATAAATGTTCCCTTTTCTTCACAATCATGCCAGCATCTATTGTTTTTTGATTTTTGATTGGTGTAAGGTAGTATCTCATTTCGGTTTTAATTTACGTTTCCCTTATGATGAGTGTTGTTCATTTTTTCATATGTTTGTTGACCATTTGTATATCTTCTTTTGAGAGATGTATGTTTACATCGTTTGTCTACTATTTAATGGGTTTATTTGCTTTTTTTCTTGCTGACTTGCCTGAGCTCTTTGTACAGTCTAGATCTTAGCCCTTTGACAGATGTATAGATTGAGAATATCTTCTCCCATTCTGTAGGTTGCCTATTTGCTCAATTGATTATTTCTTTTGTTGTGCATAAGTTTTTTAGTTTAATTAAGTCCTACTTGTTTATTTTTGTTTTAATTGCATTTACTTTTGGGGTTTTAGTCATAAATTTTTTGCCTAGGCCAATGCCCATAAGAGCTTTTCCTAGGTTTTCTTCTAAGATTTTTATGGTTTCAGATCTGACATTTAAGTTTTTAATCTATCTTGAGTTAATTTTTGTATATGGGGAGAGACAGGGATGAAGTTTCATTATTCTGCATGTAGCTATCTAATTTTCCTGGCACCATTTGTTCAAGAGGGTGCCCTTTCCCCAGTATATGTTTTTGTCTGCTTTGTCAAAGATCAGTTAGTGGTAGGTGTTTGGGTTCATTTCTGGGTTTTCTATTTTGTTCATTGGTTCCCTGTGTCTGGTCTAACTCCAGTGTTTCTTTGTTGACTTTCTGCCTTGATGATCTGTCTGTTGCTGCCAGAGGAGTGTTGGAGTCTCCCACTACTATTGTATTGCTGTTTATCTCTTTTTTTAGGTGTAGTAGAATTTGTTTTATATAATTGGGGGCTCTGGCATTAGGTGCATATATATTTAAAATTGTTATATCTTCTCAGATTGATCCTTTTATCATCATATAATAGCTAACTTTGTCTTTTTTTAACTGTTGTTAATTTAAAGTCTGTTTTATTTGATAGGAGAATGGCTACACCTGCTTGTTTTTGGTTTTTGTTTTCACGGGATATTTTTTCCCACCCCTCTACCTTGAATTTATAGACATTTTTGTGAGTTAAATGGATCTCTCGAAGGCCAGAAATTTGGGCGTGTTTTTTTTATTCATTCTGTCAGTCTATATCTTTTTAGTAGGGCATTGAGACCATTTAGGTTCAGAGTAATACTCATATGTAAGATACTCTTCCATTCATCATACTGGTTGTTATCTGATTGCTTTATTATGTATTTATTTATTTATTTATTTTTCTATTGTATTAGTATTTCATAAGGCCTGTGAGCTTTACAATTTCTACTGGTGTATTTTGACATTTTGTTTCAGTATTTGAGTATTTCTTGTAGAGTCAATCTAGTGATGACAAATTCCCTCAGGGTTTGCTTGTCTGCAGAAGATTTAATTTCTCCTTCACTTATGCAACCTAGTTTTGCAGGATGCAAAATCCTTTTTCACTGTTATTCTTTTTCAGAAGATTTAAGATGGGTTTGCAGGGTTTCTTCTGAGAAGTCTGTTGTTGGTCTGAAAGGCTTACCTTTGTTAGTTATTTTATGCTTTTCTCTCACTTTTTAAAAAATTCTTTCCTTTTTATTTTCACATATATAATATATATGTAATTTAATTTGCAAATAATCTGTATGCTCTGTTAACTCTGTGTTTGCCTGTCCTATTGTTATGGGTGTAACCATTTTTTTGTTTCTGTGTTCAAGACCTTCTTAAGCGTCTCCTGGAGAGCCGATCTGGAGATGGCATGTTCTCTTAGTAATTGGATGTCTGGGAAGGATCTGATGAAGATTAGCCTGGTAGGGCAGGAAATTCTTGGTTGGAATTGCTTATCTTTGAGAATGTTAAAGATAAGTCTCTGGTTCCTTCTGGCTTGTAGGTTTTCTACTAATAAGTCTGGTACAAATCTGTTGGGTCTTCCCTAGTAGGTCTTCCCCTTTTCTCTAGCTGCCTTTAGGAATTTTTCTTTCATGCTTACTTTGTGGAGGCAGATTACTATGTGTCTCAGGGATGGTCTTCTCATGTAATACTTTGCAGAGAACCTCTGACTCTCTTGTGTTTAGATGGTTGCGTCTCTAGCAAGATACGGGGAATTTGGTGGTATGACCTTGTGGAAGGTTTATTTCAGGCTGTTCTCAGTTTCCCCTTCTGTTTTGGAGATTCCAGTCAACTACAGATCTGACTTCTTTACATAGCCCCACACCTGTCATAGACTGTGCTCATTCTTCTTGAGCCTTTCTCCATGTTTTTGAAAGACTGGGTTAGTTCAATATTTTGGTCTTTAAGCTCTGAGATTCTTTCCTCTGCTTGATTAATTATGCTTCCTAGGCCGGTCATTGTGCTTTGAAATTTCAGGAGGAAGTTCTTCATTTCCAGGACTTCAGAATGGACATTTCTTACATTGGCCAACTCAGCTTTCACTTCCTAAATGACTTGGGTGAATTTTACTTCTAATTTCTTGTGAATTTCTTTATTCATTTTAGCTATCCAATATTTGAATTCTGTGTCTGTCATTGGGACAAGTCATTCTGGGTGGCTTCCATTATTTGGTGACTGATAGCTGCTTTTTTAGGTGATGTCTCTTTAAGGCTTTGAGAATTGACGGTGTTTTTCTGCTGGTTCTTTATTATCTGTGAGGAGCATTTTTTCTCTATTTATTGTTTAGTTTTGTTGTTTGGAAGCTACATAAGTTTCTGCTGTTGTAGGGCCTTTTCTGTATTCACTTTTGTTCTGTGACTTTTGTTGGACAATGATCAGCACTCAAAGTGACTTTCTGATGCAGAGTTTTCCCAAGGTCAGATTGGTTAGGCTGCTCTCCAACCCTCATTGGGCGCTCAATGCATTAACTTGGTAAAGGGATGGTTCCCCTAAGCAGCTGTTCACCATTCACAACCCAGAAACATTCCCACTGGGACACAGTGCCTCCAAGTGCCTCTTCTGTCTCACTATCTTCTGTCTCCCCATCTCCTGTCCAAGTCCACGTACAGCACTTGCAAAACAGCAGTTTCCGTATTGTGAAGGGACTTGCCCTTTGGCTGGCAAGAACACCTTCCTGGTCAAGACAGGAGGGGCTAGGAGTGGGCACAAAATGAGTGCAACTGTGAGGCAAGATTTCCCAGGGGTGGTGGGGAACACGCACCTAGGGGCTTACTATTGCAGACGCTGAGAGTGCAAATGTGTTCCCAGTTCTACATGGAGCACGCACACAGGGGCTGATTGGTGTGAACATTCAGAGAGCAGGTGTGTTCCCAGTTCCATGTGGAGCATGCACTTGGAGCAGACTGGCACAAGTACTTAGAGTGCGAGTCAGGTCCCAGCTTTGTGTGGGCTCTGGTAACATGGTGCTGTGCCCCAACCAGTCTCCTCTTGATGGGAACAATGGCCTGGGTACAGCTAGGAGGAAGGGAACTGACTCAGACTGTGTCAGGAGCACTCACCCCCACTCTCACACCCGAGGCAGAGCTATAGGTCCTGTGTGCACTGGTAATGGAGTGCCTCAGTTTCAATATTGGTCATTCAGCTTCCCTTCCCCTTGATTCTAGTGCCTTGGAAGAGTCCTCTACAGGATGCTTTCCCCATCCACTGTTGTTCAAGTCAACTGAGTTTACCAGTGACTGGGTCCATCTTCTCTGCTCCACTCAACAAGAGAGATGAAGGTCAGCTACTCCCAGGTGGGCATCTTGGATCTCCTCAAAGTCCACACATAGTTCTGGCTAGTAGAAAGTCCCTGAGTGCTGTGTCAAGTTCTCTTGGAATTCTTCATAAGGCTTATAACTCTTTATAAGTGTAGTTTAAGCCAAGAGATATGGCAGTTTCTGTTAGCGGTCTAAGGTGGATTAGGCAGAAATTGTTGGAAAGCAATTTCACTGCTGACAAAGTTGATTACCCTCTGACTCTTCAGAGATAAATGGCAAGTATGTTCCTCACTTACATAGAAGACCTGTTGTCCTCTGGTTTAGGTTTGTTTTGTTTTCTAATTTGAGTTCAATCTATAGACTATAGTTTTTCAATTTTAGCCAGAATCTATAGGAAATGGTATAAACAAAATCTTAAGAAAGAAAATTTTAAATAATCTATACCATAAAGCCTAGAAAATCTTGTAAAAATGAAGGTTGAAATATATTTTACATCTTTCTAATCCAAAGTTTTTTTTAGAATGTCTCTCAAGTACAAATTTTATATTTTTATAAATCATGCATTTTTTTTTTTACTTTTTAAATACTTAACAAGTATTTGAAGTAAGCAAGACAAGGAGAATAAATGGGTTAAAGATTCTCTAAAAAAGCAGGATTTTAAAAATATAAAATGTGGCCCTTACTTAATAGAACAGTCAATCTCTAGCTGTTGGCTGCCATCAATAAAGTACGTGCAGGGCCTTTCTGGGCCAGACTTCTTTCAGCACACACTTTGCATAGGCCCACTCACTGTCTCCTGGCTATGCACCCTAAGCTACAGAGACACATGACATGAGGCTTGCTTTGCCCTGGAGCAAGGAGAACAGGGGTCTTACCATGAACACAGCTGCTTTTATAACATTTAAGAAACAAACTAGGCTGGGTGCAGTGGCACGCCTGTAATCCCCTCTCTACGGGAGACTGATATAGAGAAGATCACTTGAGCCTAGGTATTGGAGACCAGCCTAGGTAATGTAGTAAGACTTTGTCTCTACAAAAACAAGTCAAAAAATTAGCTGAGCATGGTGGCTCAAGCCTGAAGTCCCAGCTACTCAGAAGACCGAGGTGGAAGGATTACCTGAGCCCAGGAGGCTGAGGTTGCAGTGAGCCATCATCATGCTACTGCACTGCATTCTGGGTGACAGAATAAGACCTTAAGTCAAAAAAAGGAAGCAAACTGACAGAAATCTTATTTGATTATCTTTCTAGGTATAAAAAATTATTTAAGATTAAAAAAAAATAACTGAACAACCTGTGAATAGCTGACTTTGTAGATGAAGCAGAGGAAGGTGAAGTCCTTTCTCCTGGGCTGGCCCGTTATGAACTTCATGACCACCTTCTGGTAAGACCCATAGCTTGCTCCTCTGTTTATATGGGTTAACTATGAAAGGAACACAGTCAACTTCAGAATCTCTAAGATAGAGAAAAATGTAGTTAAATGTTTCCCTGAACTCTCTTGAAAAGGAAAGCAGTTTAATTTGAAGTATATTAAGCTCACATTTTTGCCTCCTCCATGACGCTTGTACGGTTTGTACTTTCCCAAAAAAGGTTTTTATATGCAAATGAATAGTTAAATCCTAGAAACTATTGGAGTAATTTCCCCTGGTTTTGATCAGTGGTTACAACAAGGCTCTTTTAGCTACTTGGGGAGTGGGTGTTCAGGGACTGTAGAGGAAAGTTAAGAGAACAAGGTTCTAAACCTCCTCTCCAATATCTGCTCTCCGCTCCATGCCCAGGTGTTATCTCTGTTTTGTTTGGGTTTTTTTTCGTGTTAAAGTCTCACTCTGTTGCCCAGGCTGGAGTGCAGTGGCACACTGATGGCCACTGCAGCCTCAACCTGCTGGGCTTAGGCCATCCTTCCATCACAGCCTTCCAAGAAGCTAGAACCACAGGCATGTGCTACTACCCCAACTAATTTTTGTTTTATTGTAGAGACCAGTTGCCCAGGCTGGTCTCGAACCCCTGGGTTCAGGTAATTCTCTCACCTCAGTCTCCCAAAGTGTTGGGATTACAGGCTTGAGCCACCGCCCCCAGCCTTATCTCTGTTTTTAAACTACCAGTATAGATCTTTCTTCAGCTAGTGTTATTCAATAGTTCAATTAAGTTTGAAAAATTACTTTTATACTCTCAAATTGATTCCCTATATAAGCAGTATTTAATTATTCAAATAAAATTAATCATATCATCAAGTACTGGGTTGCTTGAATTGTTGTGTAACAGAATATCATATTTGGTATCTATAGAGAGGTGACAGTCTAGAACAAAGGTTTAATTCATGGAGTTCAGGTTAGCTTTTCAATACTCATTCTTAGGTTAACTTGAAGATGGGTTTCCTAACCTGGACATCCTGAATCAACACTTTTGGGTTCACAGGGACTGTGCAGCACCTATGTGCACTCGGAAAAACCAAACATCAAGTTTCGCACCTGATTTACACAGCGATGATTAATCACATGCACTCAATACTCTTCTCTCTTTTGCACTCCACTCCACTGAAATCTCTTGCATCATTATAAAGTTGAGACAACTAAAATGTTTCCAAGTATTACTTCACTAAATTCTATAATGCAGCCATTGATTTACAGAAAAAATTTTCAAGTTTTATTGGGGAGAAATACAACTTTGTATTTCTTTTTCATGACGGATTTCTCTAAAAGTTATCAGTTTCTGTTGCTTAACATTCTCTGTGTTGGGTAAAAGGAGGCAGTTTAAATTGGGAATATATGAATCTTTGCTTAGGGAGTTTCCAAGAACCCTGTTTTTGTAAATGAAGGAGGAAATGTGTAAAACAGATTTGTATTGGTTATAAAAATATATGACTTACTACGTACAAGACATTTACAACAATGCTTGGCGCTTAGTTATTTGACTATTTTCTGAGATTACTCTTCTACAAACTGGCATGAGCATTGGATGTAGTGTTCATGCACATACTTGCTAGGGCCAAGAAAGCAGTCCACTCTTTGTATCCTGAAGTGATGTGGAGACGGGGTGGAGAGGGGAGCTGCTACTGTTAGATATATAAAATGTGGCAGCCCCTGCAGAAAATTTTGATGGTTTCAAAATAAGTTAAATATAGAGTTATCATTTGACTCAGCAATTTCAGTCCGAGGTATAGATACAAGAAAAGTAAAAACATACATTCTGTTAGGGTCACACATTCCCAGAGAGGCCTCCAGAACGTTAGGTCAGGCCCGCGGGGGGGTGTGGGTGTCTGGGTGCCACCCAATTGCCACATGAAAGATGCAAAGAATTGCACAGGAGTTAGATTAGAAAATAAAGTTTATTTAAAGTAAATTAGAGAGAGAGAGAGAAGAGGCACCTCCCCAAGGTGGGGGGTGGGGGGGTCAAAGCCAGAAAGCATGGCGACACCATGTCTAGCAAGGCGATGGTCAATGGCTGCTTGTAGTTGAGTCCTTTTAACCATTCTCCTTGATAGGGCAAAATCATTAAGGTGATTGGGTGGCAGTCTGCTCCATGTCATCACAAAGGGGCAGGCAAGTGTAAGTACTGATGTCAGGTGATGGACAGCAGGCAGTTGGGTGGGTTAGTCACATAATTGTTGCCATAGTGGAATCTGTCTATGTCACATAGGTCACAAAGGCTGATTAGGTTAATTTGGGGGTTTGGTCCCAGAGGGTTTTTTTCCTGCAAGAGACTTGTTAAACATTCACAATCTGCAAACTCCTTGACCAAAGGTAGTCTTATTATCATTTCTATGGCTTTGACCTTTGCCTTGACAAGGAACCTGAAAGTTTACTACAGATTATTATGCTAAATCATGAATTGAAAGGTTGGGCTGTCCTGGTCTTGTATCTGATGGAGATTTGCCAAAGGGGTGGGGTGGGATAGGCTGTCACTTGGCCTGAAGTAGAATGTCTAAATGCATTCTAATGGCTATGTTGAGGCAAAAAAGACTAAACTAAGAATAAGCTAAGTTTCTTATAGGTTTCTATAGGTACCTCCACTTGTTTAATGGGCATAGAATTTGCTTTCATGATATTTAAATGTTTTGAAATGAGATAGTGTTGATGGTCTTGCAGTATTGTGAATGTACCAAATGTCACTAATGGTCAATTTTATGTTATATGTAGTTTACTACAATTATTAAAGAAAGCTAGTGAGTGATAAGTTCATGTATGAATGATCCTTAAGACATTTTCAACTTAGGTATTAAGTGCTAAGTGAAATAGTGAAAAACATTAATCATTAGTAAGCAATAGGCGAATTGGCCTTGATCAGAGGATCATAGTAATGAAGAATTCATTTTCTAGGAATTAATTTAACATAAAGCAATTTTGCTACCTGTATAAAGAAATAAAATATTGTGATTTTTTTGTTTGTTTTCTCTGAAAATATCCTTATTTCTGGGCCAAGAATATTCTTTCCAAATGCCAAATTTCTAAAGTATTATTTGATTTGAACAATAATATTATTTATATTTGAATAGAACTTCAAGCTACAATAACATGCTGAAGTTTAATTAACTCCCTTTTCAGTTGTAGAAGCTGAAGCTCAAAGCAGTTTAGTGACTTGCCTGTGATTACTTAGCTTTCATCCCATAGTTGCAATCAGGTGTTAAATTCCAAACCTACTTTCCCTCCACTCTGAGATCTCTTCCCATTATTGTATTATAATACTGCCTGTGAAGAAGCAGAACCATTCCTGAAAGGATACAACTGACACATGCATCCACATCAGTAACAGCTGACTGCTGATATTTTTATCTAGAGTGACAGTCTTAATATGTCAGTATAAATATTTTATTAGTATTTTAATTTTTAATTTTTTTTTTAAATTATAGGTCTTCAGAGCTAAAGGAACAATGGCACTCTTTCCTTCAAAGGTATTTTGTCGGTATATATATTTTAAATAGTTAATTTGCAATAAAAGAATGCTAATCTCTGCAAAGCAGTGCCCCTAAACCATTCCCCTTTTTCTTAATACAAATAGACTCTCTTCGAATAATTTCTTATTTAGAATTACCCTGACTGCTTTTGTAAATGCATGTTCTCTCACTTACAGGCATGTTTTGTTTATTTTTGAGAAAGTTCTGATTACCACTCACATCTTTCCTGTCTCTCCACAACATGGGTTGAAGCTAACAATATTCTTTTTTTAAAAAAATTTATTTATTATAAAGATGTGGGGTACAATTCAGGGTTAGGTATATAAACACCAATCATGCAGGTACCCTTGTTGATGAGGTCTGCCCCTCCCTCCACTAGCAGTTTCCCTCAACTGCCAGTTCTATTCCCCTCCCCTGACAGTTTTCTACTACTGCCGATCGCTTTCTTATAGCATTGTAATTGTTCAAGGTCAGCTTATGAGTAAGAACATATGGAACTCAGTTCTTTGTTTTGGAGCTAAATTACTGAATATGATGGACTCCAAATCCTTCTTACACATATATTACATTTCCAGGTCAACATGGTGGCTCATACCTGTAATCCCAGCTACATGAGAGACTGAGGTGGGAGGATCACTTGAGACCAGCAGTTCAAGGCTGCAGTTGTAGCAGGAAAAATAGAGAGATCGTGACACCGAGACTATTATAGGAAGTGGCACTTTATTACGCTGGCCAATCCAGCAGACCCAAGGGTCTAATGTGTCCAAGTCCAGCACCCCAGAACCGGAGAAGTGGGGTCTTATACCCTTGTTCAGGTAAGGGAGGGATTCGTGTTGAGTGATTACATATTTCCTTTGGAATCTTACAAGGTTGTATTCAGTAAAATCAGATTTTTCAAAGAACAAATGGTTTCTCGGGAACTGCCGGGTTGTAAACCGTCAACTTCAGAAGAGGGGTTTGGATAAGTCTGTGAATTAGTTACTCTTTTTGCATTTCCATTGAATGGCCAGTCTTTGGGCCACTTGGCCTTTCTTAAACAAAACCTGCCTGGTGCTGGGCTGGGCCAGCCGGGGCAGGTCTTTAAAGTTGCAACTTGCCTTTCAAAAGGAAATACCTTTGCTATCAACCCCCTTCCTGCCGCTGGGCTAGTGGGAGATATTCAGTCAGCCCAGGTGAGGCCAACTGCTGATCCTGTATCAGCTACATGTGTCTTTGTGTTTATTCACTCAATCATACAAGAAATATATTTGAGTGTTTGCCGCATCCTGCCACACTTTAATTTTCCTATCTTTGGTACCTCAGTGAAATCCACCTGAATGCTTTGAAATGGTCTCAACCCTGGAAGCCTTCCTCTTATAGCTTATCTTCGAATCATCTTTTTGTTAATTCTGTGGCAGGTTACACAACCTCTACATACCTGTTCAGTAATAGTATAAATGCCTATGCACCCATAGGTTTTTAATAAGGCATCACACATGGCTTTGGGACCCCAGTGACTCTCTGTGTGTAACATTGTCATTAATTCCCTCATTATGGGCTTGCTAATAATCTCCCTGCCATCCAGGAAGAACCACCGTCCATCCCCACTCTGAATAGCCCTTAACTTATTTAACTCTTCCTCTTCTTCTCCAGTGAACTGGGGTCTGAGCACCACTTTAAGGATGCCGAAATTTTGCTGAGGAGAGTGTAGGGGTTAGGGACCACAGGATATCGGAACTGAACAATCTGATTAATAGCCCTTTGGTCTTGTATTAACCGGTAGGTCCCATCAGACTTCCTATCTGGGAGAACAGGGGTGTTAATATGGTGACATACAGGGCTCCAGTAAGCCATCTCTAATGAGGCCCTCAATCACTCATTGTAGGCCTCTTCTACCCTCAGTGGGAGTGGTAATATTGTCTTCTACAAATTATTTCCCCTGGCTGTTTCAGTTTAATTTGTAATGGGGTAACGTTTAGCCCTCCTCTGTTACCTTCTTTGGCCCATACAAGGGGGTCGATTCTGTTCTCTTCCTCCTCCGTTAGAAGACTCATTACCACCTTTATTTGTCCCTCCTCTATTTCTAGTCCCAGGTCAAATCTTTTTTTTTTTTAATTGGAGTCTTACTTCGTCACCCAAGCTGGAGTACAGTGACAACCTGCTGGACTCCGGCGATCCTTCCACCTCAGACTTACAAGTAGCTAGAACTGCAGGCATGTGCCACCACACCTGGCTAATTTTTGATCTATTGTAGAGACAAGGTTTCACCATGTTGCCCAGGCTGGTCTCAAACCCCTGAGCTCAGGCAATCCACTCACTTCGGCCTCCCAAAGTGCTGGGATTACAGGCTGAGCCACCAAGTCTGGCCGCCAAGTCTTATTACTAGGTCTCAGCCCAGGAGGTTTATCCCTGCTTCTGGGGAGAATAAAAAGGGACAAATAAAAAGGACCATTCTATATCTTCCGATTCTAATTTGATTATCATATTTTTGCATATTGGAACCTGAAATCCTTCTTCCTTAACCCCCGATACAAACAATTTTTCCTTAGAGAGTTCTGTGCCTTGAGGCTGACATGTCATGGAGGAGCCGGCAGCTCAGATATCGATGGAAAATGTCACCTCTTCTTCTTTAGATCCCACCCTTAAATTTATCAAGGGTTCCTGGTGGGACCTCGGCAAAGGGAACTTCTGGCCCCTCTAATCTTCGTCAAAAGTCATGAGGGGGATTACTTTTTCTTCCTTTTTCCATTCGGAGCATTCTCTCTTGAAATGGCCAGGTTTCTCGCATTTGTAGCATCCACTTGTAGTCAGGGTGGTTCCTCCTTGGAGGCTCTTTTGTCCCTTGGTTGGGATTGAAATTTCCAGCCGGACTAGGTGGCTCAGCCTGTAATCCTGCGCTTTGGGAGGCTGAGGTGAGTGGATTGCCTGAGCCCGCGGGTTCGAGACACGCCTGGGCAGGCGAGACCTCATCTCTACAATCAATCAAAAAATTAGCTGGGCGTGGTAGCGCGCGCCTGTAGTTCCAGCTACTCGGAAGGCTGAGCAGAAGGATCGCCGGAGCCCAGCAGGTCGAGGCTGCGGTGGCCGGGAGCGGCCACTGCACTCCAGTCTGGGCGACAGAGTGAGACTCCAACTCAAAAAAAAAAAAAAAGAAGTGTATGTGTGTGTGTGTGTGTGTGTGTGTG
>CAUYQG010192631.1:0-20249 GCA_963574415.1 Tarsius wallacei
GCCGGGCTCGGTGGCTCAGCCTGTAATCCCACACCTTTGGGAGGCTGAGGTGAGTGGATTGCCTGAGCCCGCGGGTTCGAGACCCGCCTGGGCAAGCGAGACCTCATCTCTACAATAAAAATCAAAAAAAAATAGACGGGCGTGTTAGCGTGCGCCTGTAGCTCCGGCTACTTGGAAGGCTGAGGCGGAAGGATCGCCGAAGCCCAGCAGGTCGAGGCTGCGGTGGCCGGGAGCGGCCACTGCACTCCAGTCTGGGTGACGCAGTGAGACTCTGACTCAAAAAAAAAAAAAAAAATTAAGCCAGGCATGGTAGCACCTGCCTGTAGTTCTGGCTACTTGGAAGGCGGAGGTGGCAGGATTGCCTGAGCCCAGCAGATCAACCCTGGGGTGGCCATGAGCATGCACTCTAGCCTGCA
Source organism: Tarsius wallacei (assembly GCA_963574415.1). Taxonomy (NCBI): domain Eukaryota; kingdom Metazoa; phylum Chordata; class Mammalia; order Primates; family Tarsiidae; genus Tarsius; species Tarsius wallacei. Next base: position 417 of record CAUYQG010192631.1, read on the forward strand.
ACAGAGTGATACTGACTCAAAAAAAAAAAAAAAGAAAGAAAAATATCAGCCTCAAAACTTTCATTAGCTGCAGGGTGGTAGCCTCCACCATCCTTCTTGTTTTAGCCCAGGAGCTGCAATAAAGTAGACAGAGATAAACAAGCATTGTTTTCTACCTGGAAATCCAAGTAGACAAGTCAAGAATGCAGGAAATAAGGCAAGATTTTAGGCCTGATATGCATCAAAATATAGGGCATACAGGATGAATCACCATGAAAGTTAGTGCTATGCAGAAAAATCAGAAATGACTAGGAGTTAAAACAGGGCTTCTTTCAAACACAGGCTTAGTTGATCTCACAACCTTGGACATATCAGTATGATTAGTCCCAGTTTATAGATGAGGAAACTGAACTTTAGAGAATTCAGGTGACTTGCCAGAGGTTACAAAAGTAGGAAGAGATTCAGGAGAAGGGAGACAGATAATGAAAAGTAGCCAAATATTGTGATAAGTTTTAAGAACGATTTTAAGTGATATTGGGAATAATTGGGGTGAGGGTAACATTAGCCATGTGAAATGTCTGTTAGTTATATATTATTGTATAACAAAAGACCACAATCCTAGAAGCTTAAAACAGCACAAGACTGGGCGTGGTGGCCCAGCCTGAAGTCTCAGCACTCTGGGAGGCCGAGGTAAGTGAATTGCCTGTGCCCACAGGTTTGAGGCCAGCCCGGGCAACCTGGCGAGATCTCGTCTCTACAATAAACCAAAAATTAGTCAGGCATGGTAGGATGTACCTGTAGTTCCCACTACTTGAAGGCTGAGGTGGAAGGATTGCCAGAGCCCACCAAGTCGAAGCTGGGGTGGCTGTGAGTGTGCCACTGCCCTCCAGCCTGGGTGACAGAGTGAGACTCCAACTCAAACAAACAAACAAAACAAAACAGCACAACTTAGCTGAATCCTTTTGCTTGGGTCTTATGAGACAGCAATCAAGGTGTCAGCTAGACTGTGTTCTCATCTTGAGGCTTGACTAGAGAAGAATCCACTTTCAAACTCATTCAAGTTGTTGATAGAATTTTTTTTTTTTTTTGCAGATGTAAAATTGAGGGTCGGGCTTCTTGTTGACCACTGGCGGGAGGTTGCCCTCATCTTCCAGAAGCTGCCTACAGTTCCTTCAAGCAGGGATTTTCCAACATGACTGATGACTTCACCCAGTCAGCAAAGAAACTCTCTAGCAAGGTGATCTTACATAATGCAACATAATCACAGGGTCTGATTTCATTCCAGTTGCGAATTCCTTGGGTTAGAAACAAGTCATGAGTCCATGCAGACTCAGAGAATGAGATTATTCAAATGCATGAACACCACAGGTAGGGATCATAGAGGTCACCATAGAGTCTGTACCAGAGCATATCATGGAGGACTTTATCCAGGATGTGAGTCTTGGTGGCTTGAAGGAGCTAGACATGGCAGAGTACAAGGAGGACGTTATAAAGGGAGGGAACCACACGTCCAAAAATCCCTGAGGTGGGAAAGAGCTTGGTCAGGTGGGACCATGGAAAGGAGGCCTGGATGGCCGCTATCTAAGAGGGCAAGTGGGGAGGGTGCAAGCTGAATAAAGAAAGATTCGAGAATCAAGCAGGAACCAGAGCATGCCTGGGAGTGAATAGGGAGGTGTCACAAAGTCCTAATGGTCAGCTGAGATTGTCTTCTAAGCTTACAGTGAGTCTTTCATTCATCCAACATGTATTACAATGAAAGACTAACCTTATTCATTTTTTCTTTAGTTTCTGGCCTTGAGTTCTACTAGAATAAATTCAGCTTAAGGAGGCTTTGTTGCCTTGTGTTGACACTAGGCAGGGATGGTGTGCCCAATCCCATGGTGGTAAAACCAAGAATATCCATAAACAATACCTAAATAAAATGTTAAAGCCCAGGGAAAACGAATACAATATAACTCACCCTCCTCCTACTTGGCTACCTGCCTGATACATGTGTGAGGCTTTAAACAACATAAAACAAAACCACCATCTTTATCTGGATTTTAAATGGCTTCCTCTGGGTCTTGGATCTGTCTCTCAATAACCACCAGACATTTGTCCAAGATGCTTCTGAAGAGGCTGCAGTATGAATATTCCAGCTATGTCTATTCTTTATCATTCAGATTAAAAGCACTTCAGCTTTTTGCTCAGGTATTGACATTAAAAAGAACCCACTTGGCCAGGCTCAGTGGCTCAGCCTATAATCTCAGCACTTTGGGAGGCCCAGGCAAGAGGATTGCCTGAGCCCGTGGGTTCGAAACCAGCCCGGGCAACATGGCAAGCCCTCGTCTCTACACTAAGTCAAAAAATTAGCCAGGCGTGGTAGCAGATGCCTGTAGTTCCAGCTACTTGGAAGGCTGAGGCAGAAGGATCGCTGGAACCCAGTCGGTCAACGCTGGGGTGGCTGTGAGTGTGCCACTGCCCTCCAGCCTGGGCGACAGAGTGAGACTCCAATTCAAAAAAAAAAACTCACTCCATGACTTTTCCTCGTCATTCTCTGAGCCTGTATTCTGGGATAGGCAGGAGAGTACTGATTCTGTGAGTTAGTCATTAGCAATAGGAGAAATTATCCACATTCAACCCAAAGTGCAGTGTGACATTCTCCCGGGGCGTGGGCATGTGAGAAGAGTAACAGGCCCACATGAAACAGGGCTTGTGTCCATCGTGAACTGTGAAGTTTGGAAATAAAAGTCTGATCTCAAAGCAATAAAGTAGATACTTTGGTCTACATAGAATTTGCAGCTTATACACACATGTCAATCACAAGTTAATTCGGTTTGCACTAAACAATCCTTCAATACAGGAAGTATGATCATCACATTGCACAAATGAAAAAGCAGAGGTTACAAGGCTAATAAATTGTGCACCAGGATTTGCTGACTCTTCTTTCGACTCCCTTTCAATTCTATCAGTTGATAACGTATTGCTAAAATGTGAAAATCTGTGTAATATCCCTATAACAAAAGTATAGTTTTATTCAGATATATTAACTGAGAGTTGCCTGCTAGCAATGAGCTTTGCTGGGTAAGGGGTCAAAAGCAAACACGACACATTATGCTTGCATCTGACATGCACAGGGATGCACACACAGGGACACACAAAACATTTGCCTAACTTGACATTTTAAAATTAACAACAGAATTAACCTAAAAATCAGGTTTAGAGATTCTACCTATTAATTTTACACAGCCTTAACCAAAGCACATGGCAGCAGCCTAAGCCAAGTTCTACAATGTAAGCATAAAACTGACATATCCAGGAAAGTTCAGGAAAAATTCTGTGGTTGGCTGCCCCACACATGCTCAAGCCATTAAAATGATGGTTGTCTGATATATTATTTTTATGACTATCTTTTTCATTTTCCATGTATGAGGAAATTAGGCAGAGCATCCTAAATTTGTTCTGAGACTGTAACAGCAGTAAAATCACCTGTGACTATTACTTTCCTCCAGTTTTGCTGAATTCATCATTTCCAAACCCAGAGAGAATCAGGATTCCACCAATGCTGGCCCCTCCTGGAGAATTATGCTGGAAAATAAAAACTTTAAAATTTTTAATTTATAAATTGTTTAATAAGTTTTTATATACCAATCAGTACATTAATATTTTTTTCAACTTCATAAACAATTTGAGCATGTACAAATGGCTGCTTCCATTTCTTTTTTTTTGAGTCAGGGTCTCACTGTGTAGTCCAGGCTGAAGTACAGCAGCACAATTATGGCTCATCACAGCCCCAAACTCCTGGGCTCAAGCAATTCTCCTGCCTCAGCCTCCTGAGTAACTGGGACTACAGACATATGCTACCACACCTGGCTAATTTTCTTATTTTTTGTAGAGATGGGGATCTCACTATGTTGCCCAGGCAGGTCTCAAACTCCTGGGCACAAGCAATTCTCTCACCTCAGCCTCCCAAAGTGGAGCCACCATATCCAGCCTGTTTCAATTTTTTGTCTCAGTTTAATATGTCATGTTCATATGGTAACAGGTACCAGTTTCTAAGGTGAGGTGACAATTCTATGGGTAACTGAAGCTCTCAAGGTCATGTACAGCTCTGCAACCAAGACTATTAAGCACTCCCCAGTCTGATATATTTACCATTTCTATATTGCCCTCTGATGATAATTCAATAATTAAATTATTGAAATAGTGCATCAAAGAACTCAAAATCACTAAGAAAAAGAGTTCCATTTCACAAAACACATTCTAAAGCATATTGCCTCCACAAAAATAGATTTAGAAAGAAAATCTGAGTTTTTGGAATATTGCCGCATTGATTTTCTTCACATTTTCTGGGTACAGAAATAATCTTTTGTCAGAAGAAAATTGCCAACGTGATGAATTTGAGGGAGGACTTGGGATCTGAGATTACACTAGACCGGAGATCTAATCTCATAATGTTCCGATCGTACTCACTTCCTTTATAGGGAACATTTGGATAAGTACGCCCCATAAGGTTTTTATGAGAATGTGTGAGGTTTTTACTAGAATGCATGAGAATTCAATAACAATATAAACATAACACATACAATATTAAATAAGTAAAATAACAGCAATAGTAATAAATATAAAGTTTATGGGCTCATGACTGGCAACACGTAGGAGTTTGAAAAGCCATAAATACAGCTCTTTATAGCTTGAAGCTGGACAGGGCTGGACAGATAGACTTGTATCTGGAGAGTTTTATCTATTCAACTGGTTGTAACCCTCAATTCTAATTTTGATCATTTCTCTAGCCCTCTCATACCTGACCCCACTAGGTCCACGGCTCGATTCCTCTTTCTCCTGCCTTCCATGCTTCCTGATAGCCTTTCTCACCACTACTCACCCTTCTTCCCACTCCCACTCCCAAGGCAGCCAAGGTCAGCTGTTCTCATCTGGCCTCATCCAAGCGTCCCTTTGAAAGCCCTCTGCTGCCCCCAGCCGTCACTGTGAGGCAACGCCCACAGGCTGGAAGAAGTTCTCCCTCGCCCGATCAACAAGGAAGGTTTGGTTTCCATTGGGTTGTAGTCAAAGGAAAATTGATCTGAAATTTACAGTAGCAGAAATAAAGAAAACTTAATGCGTTGCGTGAATTTTTATGGGTTGCGTGTGTCATATTATCCTGAAGCATGTTTTAAGGTATGGCCAGGGAGTGGCAGAGAGACTCCTAAATCATCCAAACCCTTTCATTACAAAGCAGGTAGAACCTTTTGATGAATTCCAAGAACAGATTCTAGAATGGTCTGTGACTAAGTAAAACGATGATAAGGTGTGACAATGTGAAGCCCGTTGTATCTGTAACTCAGCCCTCCATAAACGAGAGAGAGGGGAGAGAGTGAGAAAAGAGAAAGGGGGAGAAATGGGAGGAGAGGCATGTATAAGAATTTTGAGGTCAAACAGATCTGACCTTGATCTCCTTGATAACTGCAGTCTTGAACAAGATAACTTAAACTCTCTAAACTGCAGTTTCTTCTAGAAAATGGTAATGACTACTAGAATTATGATCTTCAGCAGAGTGCTATGATTTTATTTAAATAATTTATCTTAAACAGTTTTCAGTAATCTTTATCAGGTTTTTAATGGATTTCAATAGATGGCAGAAACTATAGAAACTTATGATTACATTGAGTAAGGCCTATCAGATGCCACTATACTTAGAAGCGAACGTATCTGAACAAAGGGAAAATCAACATGAACTATGAGATATTGCAACCTTATGTATTCTATTTTAATTTCAAACTTATTATTCATTTAGACACTCTATAAGGTTGTTAAAAGCCCTAGTGTAACAAACAGCACAATCTTTTTCTGATCATATCAGAATTTCTGGCTTCTTTACAAAGAAACTGAACAAGTTTTGAAACAGATGTTTTGTATGAGTGTTTATTATGTTTACATATACCTTAGTTACAAAGCAACAAAGCCAGGAATCCATTAGGAATAAGCAGGGTGGTGAGGTTTCTAGAGCTAGTAGTAACTAGAGTCACACTAACAGATCTGGGAGAGGAATTTGTCATAGTTATGTGCTTTCAATGGTTTTCCATCACATGTCTGTCTCTTCACATCAGGTTCACTTGCCTTCTCATTTCTCACAAAATTCATGTCAGATAATTTTTTTTTTCTTATTTTCAAATGGAGAGTTCGCCTACACCCAGGGCATCTCTCTGGATATTTGCAAGACTGCTTTTCTTCACTCCTTCCTGTTCCCAGCTTCCACACTCTTGATTCCTCCCTGATCTTTGAATCTCAGTCACTGGACTGTCTTGGATTTTTTTCTCATGATTTTGGCTCACACTAATTTTGCTTTAACTTCTCTACCTGGTTGTTGACTTAGTTTAAATTCCAGGGTCCCAGACCCTAGGACTCCCATGTTCACTCAAAGTCAGACTGATCCTGTCCTTCTTGTATTAGAGGGGCATAGATAACAATAAAGTAAACCCAAGATGACATTATTGAATGTCATGTGATAGAAACAGACATTTTTTAAGTTGCTATGCTGTCTTGATAACTTGTAACATGATATTTCTAAATTTACAGCAAAGTACACAGTGTTACAGGGAATGTTACGAGTCTAGTACGAATCTTCTTTCCTAGAGAAGTTTACCATCTTGTTGAAGAAACTTGAAAAAAATGCATTTATTGAAAAATTATTGCATTTATCGAAAAATGAATATTGAAAAAAGATTTCAGTACAACTGAGGATTTCTACTTCTGGTCAAATTTCTGCTCCCACCTGGAACAACAACAACAACAAAAAGACAAAATGGTCTTTAAAATTTTTTTGCATAGTATTGGATATCAGGCAATGACAGACAGTCATCCCCGGAAAACAGGAAACAAGATAATCCCCACAATTTCTCTAGCTTATGTTCTTAAACAAGTTTCAAATTATGGTGTAGGTAGGAGAAAGCTAAACAGAGCACAACTGCCCCTCTGACTCAAGGAGACAGACCTCAAAATCTATGTAGAAGGTAACTGCAGTTCATAAGACAATGACCCAGAAAGCAAAAAGCTGGACAGAGAAAGAACTCCTAATATGTGGATAGAAACCTCCTTGGTGTTCAGCTGAGTAATGATCAGAAAATGCATGTGAGGAAACTGTCTGAAGCTGAAGAAATAATCACCCAGAAGCATTAGAGGTAATAGCGCCTACCACTCACACACACTCACAGAATAATGCTGGTTCCCACCAGGTGGAATAGCAACCCTTATCAATCATGGAGCATTGGGTAGGCTAGACAGAAGGTATTGCCTCAACAGTAGGGAATAATTCTCCTTAGACAACACTGCTACAGTTTCACTGAAAAAATCTTAAAGGTAAGATCTAAACCCTTCTAAATAACTAGAATGCATTCAGAACCAAAGTCAATAATATGTGTAGAAATAGAAAATATGCAAAATCAAACAAGGTAAAATTCATAACATATGAAATCCACTAACAAATTACCAGACAAACAAATGAGAAGGAAAATACTACCTCTAATAAGGAGAAAAATAAAATAAATTAAAACTGACTCAGAATTAATGCCGATGTTAGAAATAGAAGACGAAGACATTAAAACAGTTGTTGCAAATATATATTATACCTGCAGACATGTATATGCTGTTGAAAGTTCTTATAATATTCAAGAAGTGGTATAATTTTACTTGAAGGTAGAATGTGATGAGTTAAAGATATATAATACAAAGTCTAAAGCAGTGACTAAAATAAATAAGGTTATAGCTAAGAAACCAAAATATAGATAAAATTGAATTATAAAAATATTCAATTAATCCTAAAAAAGAAAGGAAAAATGTGAAATAAAAAGATAAGATAGGCCAGGTTCAGTGGCTCAGCCTGCAATCCCAGCACTTTGAGAGGATGAGGCGAGTGGATTACCTGAGTCTGCAGGTTTGAAACCACCTGGGCAACTTGGCAAGACCTCATCTCTACAATAAATAAAAATTAGCCAGACCTGGTAGCACATGCCTGTAGTTGTGGCTACTTGGAAGGCTGAGGAAGAAGGATTGCTGGCACCCACCGGTCAAAGTTGGGGTGGCCATGAGCATGCCACTGCACTCCAGCCTGGGTGAAAGAGTGAGACTCCAAATCAAAAAAAAAAAAAAAAAATAAGACAAACAGAAAGCAAAATAGTGATGATATATTCCATCCTAACCATATTAATAATCACATTAAATGTAAATGATCTAAACATTTCAATGAAAAGACAGAGACTGCCAAACTTTTAAGCACAACTACATGTGGCTACAAGAAATTAAATGGTTAGGTGCAGGGGCTCATGCCTACAATCCCAGCACTTTGGGAGGCCAAGGTAGAACAATTACTTGGGCCCAAAATTTCAAGACTAGCCTGAGTAACATATCAAGACCTCATCTCTACAAACAAAATAAAATTAGCCAGATATGGTGGCATGCACTGGTAGTCCCAGCTACTTAGGAGGCTGAGGCAGAAGTATCATCTAAGCCATTACTGTGCCACTGAACTCCAGCCTGGGTTACAGTAAGACCCTGACTTCCAAAAAACAGAAAAGAAGAAGAGGAAGAAGAGGAAGAAGAAGAAGAAGAAGAGGAGGAGGAGAAGGAAAAGGAGGAGGAGGAAGAAGAGGAGGAGAAGGAGAAATATGCATTAAACATATAAAGAAATAATTTTTTTAAATTACTGAAAAGTATATACTATGTTAACATTAATGAAAAAGTTAGAGTCATGGCATTAACATCATATGAAGTGTATTTCAGAGCAAAGATTATTTGTAGAGATAATGAAGATTATTTCATAATAGCAAGGGCATCAACTCATTGCTAAGCATAATATTACTAAATGTTTATTCAGCTAATGACAGATCTTCAAAATACACAAAGCGAAAAATTCATAGAACTGTAAGAAGAAACAGAAAAATTCATAATTATAGTGGAATATTTCAATAGCATTCCCCCAATTATTTATAGAAAAAAATAGACATAAAATTAGTTAGGATTTAGGAGATTTGAATAACACTGTCATCCAACTTGACCTAACTAACATTTCTAGAACACTACAAAGTCTGGAAAGAAAAAACTCCAAACAACAGAAGAATACATACTCAAATGCACATTGGGAGATTTACCATATAGACCATATTCCGGGCCACAAAATAAGTCTTAATAAATACAAAAAGATTCCAATCATACATTGTACATTTGTTCATTAGTCACAATGGAGTTAAATTAGAAATCAATAACAGAAAGATCTCTAGAAAATCCCCAAGTAATTGGAAACTAAATAACATAGTTCTAAAATTCCCATATATTCATGGAATGAAATGAATAGAATTCAGCCTTTAAAAAAAAAGAAGGAAATTCTGTCATCTGTGACAACATGAATGAATCTAAAGGACATTATACTAAGTGAAATCAGCGAAACAGAAAGACAAATACTCCATAATTCAATTTACATGAGGAATCTATAATAGTCAATAGAAGCAAAGAGTGGAATGGTGATTGTCAAGGGCTGGGAGCAAGGGGAATGCGGAGATATTGGTCAAAAGTGCAAAGTTTCAGTTATACCTGATGCATAATTCCAAGAGATCTACTATACAACACAGTGCTTAAAGTTAAGAATACCGTGTAGCATACAGTACTAAATTTACTACAAGGGTAGATTTCTGTTCAATATTCTTATCATAAGATGAGCGGAAACTTTCAAAGATGATGGATGAGTTTTTGGCACTGATTATGGTGATGATTTTATGGATGTATACTTATCCCCAAACTCATCAAATGATATATATTAAATATGCATAGCTTTTCATATGTCACATGTTTTCATAAAGTGGTTTTTTTAAAGCATCAGGTACTATACTAAATAGTAACAGTAATGATAATAATATTGCACACTTGGGTGTTACTCTTTCTCTTGCCTCAGTGAAATATTTTTATTCTGAAAAAAAAAACATTAGACATTGTGTAATGGGAAGATCATTTGGCTGAGATCAGAACCCAGGCTGTAGATCTGGCTGTGTCAATAATTTCATTACTTTGGAAAAATCCCTAAAATCACTCTGTGTCTCTTTCCTGGTCTATAAATTATGGTGGTAGGATTAACGAATCTCTATGGTGTCTTCTGGATCTCAAAGTCTAGTATTTTTATAAAATCCTATAAGCTCCCCTCTGGCAGAAAAGGAAGCTAACATTTACTGGTCACCCTTGTGTTGCAATTGTTCATGTGTTACACTCACATCCAATAGGAATATGCTGGCATCTCTTTCAAATATCAAGAGAGAAGTAACCCCATATCTCAGGTCCAGGAACAAAGGGACAGGTGCTGTTTGAAACCAACACAGCTGCTTCTTATATGAAATTTCAGTTCCTACACACCATCTAGTATCTACCCATGCCCACTGGAGACAATAACCAGAGGGAAAGCAATTAACCTCTATCTAGGCTCCAGCAGTTCTTTCTTCAATTGCTAGTATTAGAAGTATTCAGGTTACTGACAGAGGAAGGGCAGCCCCTGAGCTTGATACAAAAGGACTTAAGCAGAGTCGCACAAAGATACCCAAAACGAGAGCAAGATTCACAAAGTTGTCTCACAGAGAAGCCCCACCTCTGATTCCTGCTCCTGGTTTCACATCAGCTGCTAGTCCCAGAAAAACTGCATGGTTATGAAAGCAACAGGTGTCTGTGGAGTTCCACATGGGCAGCCTAACAGCTGAGACCTCACCTGTAGCTGACACCCACAGCTCCACTGCCATACAAGTGTCTTTTGGCTAAAGTTAACAAAACTCCTTTTGTCTAAGAAAGAGGTAGCTGGGATTGTTACTTTTGTTTTTACAAAGCCCATAAGGAGGAAAACAGACATCTATGTGGCGAAAAGAAGACAAATCCCATTTCGGAACCCTAGCAATTATATGAAGAGGAACTTGGCTTTGAATAGTGACCACTTTGTGGGCCTTAGATGAGCCCATTGGTTTCCAGTTCTTTTTAGGTTAAGAATTCATTAATAGTACTAACCCTGGAAGCTGAGGTATGGAGCAACCAATGACAGAAAAGCTTATAGACAAATACTTGGAATGGCAATATTTTAATAACAGAACACAATTTCGTGGGGTCAACCAACTCCACTATGCATCAAATTCTGTTTTATTGCTGTGCCCCACTGCAGCTGCAGTATGGATTGATATAATGTCATCCCTGAAAAATAAACTTCAGAGAGTGATTGATCTTCGCTGTATACTTCGTGTGATTATTGGTCCTTTCTAAAAGACATTTCATGCATAAAGATGCCAGAGCACTAACAGACCCACAGATAATCTCTTCAGGCATATAGCTACTTATGCATTTAGGATGAGGGACCCGAGATCCCACTGCCATGCCTCGTTACAGAAAGCCAAAGTGACATGCACATTCTGCAAGCTCTTGCTCTCCAATCTGTGTCACCAGGTTGCCAGAAGGCACACAAAGTAACCCACTGTGCCATCCCTAATTGGCACAATACAAAAACGAATGTGGATAAAAGCTTGCTGGAAAAGGGCAGGATTCTAATAATCTCCCATTATTTGGGGATGCCTCGCCAGCTGGCTGAGCCCAAATCCCAACACATACTCCGCCAGTTCTCATCTTTGGGACTCAGTGAGATGAAAACAAAGGGATCAACCCGGATTTCAGATTCATTCACATTTGCAGCTTACATTCAGTGTTCCCAAAGCTGTCTTAGGACCCCTTCACTCCACAGACCCGGGACGAGTGCCGGCAAATCTAAAGGGAAGCTGGGAAGAGGTGGTTGACCAACGTGTGAGGCCAGGATGAAAACATTCAGAACTGGAGCAGCAACGGGAGGGCATCTCACCTACAGAAAATTCTACACAGAGCAAAGATTTCATGCAAAGATATTCGTTGCAACAATAAAAATCTCAAAACTAGAACCAGGAATACTCCAAAATGATGGTTAATTCGCTCTGTAATAACTGTCCCATGCAATAGTATGAAGCCTTTGAAAACATTCAGGAGTTTATAATTATACAGAACATTCTTGGATAAGAAGGAGCTACAGAATTGTAAATATATAACATATGCCAAGTAAACAAAAGAGCAAGCTAACATGTTGACAAAGTTAAAACAAAGTCTGGAAGGAAAAAAAAATACCAAAATACTAGAATTCAGTGTGTTCTGGTTGATGGAAAAGTGACTTTATTTTTTTGTCCCATTTTCTTATACTTTGTGTTTTATAAAACACCTGTTGTGTTTGTGTTAATGAAAAATAAATAAAAAGAATTTTAATGGCGTCTTCAACTAGTCTTTAAGCTAGAGGCAAAATAAGCCTTACATTGTTGTACATATGAGCTGTATTTGGAGCGCCTGCAAAACTCCCAAGATGCCTGTCACAGGAGATTGATTCTTAGAATGACAGCTTCTCCCTCAGCCACCCAACTTCCCCCCATTCCCCTTTAAAAAAAAAAAGACATTTAAGGTTAGGTTCCTCTTCAAAGCACCAAGATAATATTCAATTGTCTGGGGACACTTCAACCCTCTGCTAAGCCTTAGATTTTGGAGTGTGAGCACTTTTGAAATAGCACTATTTGGGAAAGTATGTTTTTGATCAGAATGCTTTTAAGATGACCAGCCAATGGCTGGGCTACAAGAATTGCAGACAGAATTGGAAGGAAAGATTAGCGAGCTGTGAAAATCCAAAGGCACCTGCCTGAAGCTCATGGGGCTGACTGGATGAACCCCGCAAACCCAAATAACTGAATCCCTCTGTTGCTTTTAAACGTGTGCTATTGTATTATATTGACACAGCCAATGTGCTTGGCACTCAAATCAGATCTTATCTGGTAATGAAGTTAGCTAACAAAGAGTCTGTGTTAGAAGTCACTTGGTAACTTCGAAGCTGAAAAAACTCCTGCAGGACAAGAAAGAATCATCTAACCTGATTTTTCTCTCTTTTTATCTGGGAAGACTTGTGCCTATGCTAGCATACAGGGTACGAATTGGTTTACCATAGTGACAGATCACAGAAACCTGTTAAAGTAAAATAGGTGAGCTTATTATAAGGTTCCAAGGATGTCACATGGAAACAAGAGAAGCCAGACCTCCGGGGATAAACTGGAAGCATAAACCGGAAGCCAGGAAGTGCCCAAGAGGTTTTCTTTCTCTTTAACTCTGCATCTTTCTGTGCTTCTGCCCTATTTATTTTATCTCTCTGCTTTTGCTACTTACTGGCTAAAATCAGCCATCAACATCCTTTTTACAGATCCAGCCACACAGAGAATGACTCTCCTGTCTCTCAATTTCTCTATAGTTCTTTCATTCTCACACCTCTCCTCCATTTTTCCAAAGATGCTAATAGTCCGATCTTAAGTCTGGTGCCTATCTTGGACCCATCAACTGTGGCCAAAAGAGGTGCAGTCACTCTGTAGAAACAAAGCTGCTGAGATCTTTGCCTGCGTAACCAGGGAGATAACAAGAGGCAGGGAGAAGCAGGAATGAAAGGAGAAAAAGTATTCACTACACACAGTATTCATCCGTCCTCTTTGGGATTTTAGCACAAGACTGTGTTCAAAAACATAAAAACCAAGTCTGATCATACATTGAGAACAGCAAGAACATGAAGGATGTGGCTCCCAAGAAGCTTTCTGCATGAATCTTTTACACACCCACCAAAGGATGACTGGAGAGAAAATGGCCAAAGCAACATCAGTGAGCGTTGCATCTGTAGGACTAAAACTAAAACAACTGTGGGGTCTTTGTTAACAGAAGGAGGATGTGACAACTCTGAACGGTATATGACCAAGATGCTAGAGGGGAAGATGATGTGATAATAACAAGTAATGCAGCTGTGATGACTTTGTTTTTAGTAGCTGGGGATCCAAATTATTTAAATCTGGAAAATCAATACTTTTAAAAAATGTGTATTCTTATAGCAAAAGTAAATACTAAGAAATATTATATATGGTAAGTCCTCAATGTCATCAATAGGTTCTTGGAAACTATAACTAACCAAAAAAACACAAAGCAGGTCCTTGAATAACACTGTTGTTTTTTGTTTTTTGTTTCTCTCTCTCCAACGTTGTTTTGTAACAATGTTGATGAGGGGAAAAAATGGCACGTCATATATTACTTAAGTCATCATTTCCAAGAACCTATCAATGATTTTAAGTGAGGACATACTGTAGTTAACTAAAATTATGAGGGAGAAGCAAAGAAGAAAAAAGAAGCCAGGAAAGGGGAAAAAAGAAGAACTTTATACTAGTTTCATCCTGAACCATGGGGAAAAAGTCAGTATTAACTAAAGAAAGAATTAAGGTAGTCATATAAAATTAGTTATAGGAGACAACTACAACACAAATATAACCCTATCTAATCACCAGAAGAAGTATAAACATAAAACAGAGAATGGAGAGCAGGCCATGAAATGTTTTAAAGCTGTAAAAACATAAAGCACAAAATAAAATGACAAAACTGAAACCAAACATATATGCCATTTAAGTAGAATAACATAATTAAACCTGTCTATTAAAAGAAAAATTCTTCCATATTTGACCACAAAGCAAAACCAAGCATATAGTAAGCATAAGTCATACCCAAAACATTAACTCAGAAAGCTTGAAAATAAATTGGGAAACAAATTTAATTAAATTATTTGCTTATTACCATGGTGGGAGGTAGAAAGCATGATTGTGATATTACACAGATTGAATAAATTACAAAAATAAAGTCAAACAGGAAAAACTTTAAAATAATAAAGGGCATAATATCAATAAAACTTGAATAGTAGAAATATTCATATATTATAAAATATTTTATATTATATGTTATATAATATTTGCATATTATAAAATAGTAGAAATATATATATAATTTAAATAGTAGAAATATTTGTATGTTATAAAACTATGCTAGTAGAAATATTTATATATTATAAAATTCATAAAGAAAAACTACAGAATATTCACACAAGACATAGAAGCATATTAGAAGCAGAAAATAATTAAAGATATAAATAATCTATATAGCATAATTAATATGGTGCATCTAAAGCATATATTTTTTGCATTTACCATGAAAATACAGACTATGTATTCATGAAAAATTCACAAAATTATTAAGCCACAAAAAAGTCAATAAATTCTAAAAATCAGAAATGGTCCATGAAAAATTCACAAAATTATTAAGCCACAAAAAAGTCAATAAATTCTAAAAATCAGAAATGGTCAAATTCTCTGATCATAATGCAATAAAATTAAAAATGAAAACAAAACCAAAAACAATTTGAAAATGAAAAAGATTCCCTTCTTTTAATCAAATTGTGTCTAAGAGAAAGTCAAAATTGAAACTGTAAAATATCTTTATAGATAATAACAAAAATACATACCAAAATCTGTAGGCTATATATAAAACTATCCTTAAAGAAATATTTATAGTCATAAATATATAATTTACTATAAACAAATTCATTATATACATCAACTTACTACAAATAAAATATATATGGATATACATACAAGAGATAATACAAGTTGAACAAGAAAATAAATCTAAGTAGAGCAAACTAAAGATTAATAAAGAAAACATTTTATTTCATAAATGAGAAAACAGAAAAATAAGAATAATAATTAAAATGCCGAGCTAATTTTCAGAGAAAAACAATACATTAATTAAAAAAAAATAACTTAGTGACAAAAAAAGAGGAAAAAAAAAAACACGTGCACAACAACACATCATCGAAAAGGATACCTGTATAAATAACATTTGCATACCTAACCCTGAATTGTACCCCACATCTTTAAAATTAAAATTCAAAAATAAATAAAGACTGGCAGAAATCTACTTCTAGCTGAGAACAACTACAACAAATGGACACAATATTTTTTAACATATAATCTGTTCAAAGCCATTGAAGAGGTACCAAGGTAGGATTCATGATAGAAAAGACAATCATTTAAAGGAACTTAAAAAGATGTGCTGTCTTTCTGCCTCGAAGCATTGTTCAATTCATCAATGACATGAATGGACAAGAAGAGAGAAACCATTAGAGGGCAATATTTAAGAGGCAAATAAGTTGAACAAAGTTTTAATATTTTCTTGGACTTT
The DNA here is from genome assembly GCA_963574415.1 of Tarsius wallacei. NCBI lineage: Eukaryota > Metazoa > Chordata > Mammalia > Primates > Tarsiidae > Tarsius > Tarsius wallacei. The sequence continues at coordinate 16,482 of CAUYQG010192631.1, forward strand.
TGAGAAAAGCAATTGGAGTTTAGAGTCATTAAAGTAGACTGGACTGGAGGAAACAACCTCTGAAAGAGTAAACCCAGAGAAGTTAGTTCAACAATCTGAGTCCTTTTTTCTTTGCCAATACCTAAGCTTCAGAAGCCAAGAGGCAAAGAAACCAAGGAGAAAGTAGCTCTAAGAAGCTGAGAAGTTGGGCAGTGCTATCATCAACCTCATAGTGCTGGAAAAGCAACAATTGAAATCCGATACCAATAACAAACAAATACAAAGTGAAACTTAAAACAAATGCCATTAAAACAGCATTAAAAGATAACAAATTAATAGAAACCATTTTACAAGAGAAATATGGGACCTCTACAAAAGAAATTACAAGACATCAAAAGAAATTAAAGGAGTCTTAAATAAATGAAGAAATAATGTTCCAGAATTAGAAAACTTAATCTGCAACTGTATACATTTTCCCCATGTTTACCCATAGTTTCATTGTGATTCTAAAAATATCTGAGCAGGTTCCTTTCCTTAGTGTGTGTAGAATTTGACGAATTAATTTTTAAATGACTATGGAAATGGACCAAAAATAGCCAAAATGATAAAACTGGAGGACTTATACCAATAAAAATCAATAATTATTATAAAGTTATAATAATTAAGAAAGGATCAAGCAATTAAATGGAGAGTCCAAAAATAGAACTTTAAATATAATCTCAAACATTATTCATGACAAAAGGTTAGCACACTTCAGTGTGACAGAAAATTAAAGTCTCTTTAATAAATGATGCTTGGCATACTGGCTATCCACATGGAAAAATAAAGTCTTCTCCTTTACCTTACACTGGACAAATATACAAATAAAATCAGTCCCTGATGGGTTGTAGACTTATTTGTGAAAACCCTAATTTTAAAATCTTCTGTAAGACAACCTATGGTAATGATGACATTTAGGTAGGTAAGGATTCCACAAACAGGTTCTAAAAATGAACGACAATAAAATATTCGCTTATTGAATGTATTAAATTAAGAAAATAAGACTATCAAAAGACCCCATTGTCACAGTGAAAAGGCAGGCCACAGAGTGTGTAAAGGTATTTGTGGCAAATGTATATAGTAAAGGACTAATATACAGAATATATAAAAGATTTCTACAAATCAATAAAAAAAATAGGAAACAGAAGCTCTCAAAAGAGGATATTCAAATGGCCAACAGCATATGAAAAGGAGCTTAACGCTCTGTCATTATTTATCAGAAAAAGTAAATTAAGACCACAATGAGATATACAATATACAAAATTGATGAGAGTGTAAATTTGTTCAACCACTTTTACAAGTTCATATGCATACTTATGACCCAGAAATTGCACTCCTAGATATATGTCCAACAGAAACGCACACTCATATGGACCAACAGGCAAGAGAAATATTGTTCTTACCAGCACTACTTACAATAGCCAAACTGAGAAACAACCCAAATATCTATCAGTAACTGAATAAATAAGTAAAATATAATGTATTTTCATAAATGAATATGATACAGAAATGACAAGGAACAAAACACTTCTATCACAACAACAGAAATGAATCTCATAAGCATGTTTTGACCAAAGTTTCAGACACAAATGGATCCAAATATTTATATGAAGTTGAAAAAGGGTAAAATTTACCTATGGTGATGCAAAGTCAGGAGAGTGGTTAATTTTATAGGTAGCATAAATTGAAGGGGTGGGAAGAAGCATACGCAGTATAGATTTGGATCTTGGTTAAATGGGTGTGTTCGCTTTGTAAAATTTCACTGAGTTCTACACTTAAACACAAAAAAGAGGTGAGTGGAGCAAGATGGCAGAGAAAGACTTTCCAGCAATCATTCTTCAGTGAAAACATTGACTTGGACAACTATCCATAAAAACACCTTCACACAAGCTAAGTAAATCAGGTAATAGATCACAGAACTTGGATGCAGCACAGAACTAAGACAAGATGCATTAAAGAGAATAGGAAGGTTTACATTACCTGCATCATCTCTTCCATAAACCTAGGTAGCACAGCTCAAAGAGAGATAACCTCCACTTGGAAGAAAGAGAAAGATGTTAGCATAAGACTTTGTCTTGGAGCCCAACACCAGACAGACCAAAGTTAAATTCGGCACTGCACAGCCACAGACTCCAGGCCAATATCCTCACATTAAGCTTCCAGGCACTAAGTTAGACTCCATAGCCTCAGGTTTCAGGCCTTTGGTCTCCAGTATACACAATCATCAGACCACGTGTAGCTGTCCCAGGCTACAGATATCTCTCAGAAGCAGGCTAGCTCCAGTGGCACTCTGCTTTGGGACTGCTGCTGTGCCAGGTTGACCCCAGCAGCACTGAGCACTGGGCCCATCCCTGCACCAGGCTAAGTTATGAAGACATGGATTTCTGGCCAGCCCCCTCAAGGATACAGAGTCCAGGCCCATCTCAACAGACTCAATCAACAGATTCATCCATGTGTATCCAGGTTTCAGACCCACTCTCCTGCTGATCCAGGCACAGCCCAGTCAGCTCAAGGACTCCAGCAGCAAGCCCATCTGTGGACCATGACAAATGACCAGTTCAGAATCTCTAGACAGACTAACTGTTGAAGGGCTATCCTGGACAAAGTTAGTCTGTGAAGACTGGAATAAGTAGCTATACCTTCAAATGAACAGACACAAAGGCACAGCTGGAAAAATCAAGAATAATCAGAGAAACATAACATTACCAAATAAATGCTAGTGCATGACACTAAAGATATATAGATGTATGAACTGCCCGACAAATAATTCAAAATAATTGTTTCAAGAAAGTGCAGTAAACTTCAAGATATACAGAAAAACAATTCAAAGAAATAAGAAAAAAATTAAATGACCAAAATGAAAACTTTAACAGAGAGATTGAAAGTATTTTTTAAAACACAAACAAATTCTGGAGCTAAAAAATAGAGTGAACAAACAAAAAAATGCAAAATACAGCATTAACAGCATGATTAATCAAGATAAAGAATCTGTGAACTCAAAGATAGGCTACTTGAAAACATGCAGTCAGAGAAGAAAAAAGAATAAAAAGGAATATAGAAAGCTTACAAGATTTGTGGGACAGCATCAAAAAATAAACTTTTTGGGTTATATGAGAAAAGGAAGAGGAGGAGGAGGAGGATAAGGTGTAGAAAACATAGTTAAAGAAATAATAGGAGAAATCTTTCCAAACCTGGAGACAAATTTAAATATCCAGGTAGATAAAGCCAAAGAATTCCAATCAGATATAATACAAACAGGGCTACCCCAAGACAAAAAAAATAAGAAGCATCTCCAATAAACAACCTAATATTATATGCCAAGAGATTAGAAAAAGAACAAAGTCCAACGTTAGTAAAAGACGATAGTAAGAGATTAAAGCAAAATAACTGAAATAGAAGATAAACAAGAGAAAAGATCGACAGTTTTTTGAAAAGATAAAATCAACACAAAGAGAAGACAAAATCAGAAATGAAAAAACAGAATTACACAAATCAACAGCTTAACAAGCCTCCTGAGGAAACTGGAAAAGCAAGATCACAAAAACCCTAATATCAGTAGAAGAATCCAGATCACCAAAATAAAAGCCCAAATTCAGGACATAGAAAACAAAAGGATAATACAAAAAATCAATGAAACAAAAAGTTGGTTCTTCGAAAGGATAAACAAGATCGATGGTCCACTAGCTAGACTGACCAAGAAAAAAAGAGAGAAAATCCAAATAAACACAATCAGAAACACAAAGGATGAAG
>CAUYQG010192635.1:0-14802 GCA_963574415.1 Tarsius wallacei
AGGTGTCTCCCCATCCTCAATCTCCAAGTCTTGATGGGATGCCCAGTTTCTAGATCAGCCAGGGACCCTAAGCACTACAACATCTAAAGAGGAAGAATTGGCGGGGGGGGGGGGGGATTCTCAAACAATTTTCTAACTAAAAAAAAAATATGTACCATGAAAAAATAAATTTTATTTGTGATTGAAAATATATATGTGGCCGGGTGTGGTGGCTCAAGCCTGTAATCTCAGCACTTTGGGAGGCTGAGGTGAGGGGATTTCCTGAGCCTATGCGTTCAAGAACAGCCTAGGCAATTTGGCCAGACTTCATCTCTATAATAAATCAAAAAAATTAGCCGGGTGTGGTAGCGCGCCTGTGGTTCTGGCTACTTGGAAGGATGATGTGGAAGGATCGCCTGAACCCAGCAGTTCGACGCCGGGGTGGCAGTGAGCGTGCGTGCCACTGCACTCCAGCCTGGGTAACAGAGTGAGACTCCAACTCGAAAAAAAAAACAAAAGAAAATATACATGTTTAATATCTAAAATTGGTATGGAAAGTGAAGAACTGAAGTCTATTAAACACTTTTATTAACTGTTTACTATGTTCCAGACATTCTTCTAAGTGCTTGTCAGATATTTGTTTCAGTTGAATCCTAACAATACCAAGAATAGTTATATCATCATCCCTACTTTATATGTGTGTATATAAATATAAACTGAGTCACACAGAAATGTTGAGTTATTTACCCAAAGTTACCTTAGTTTGGATTCAGGAAAGGTGAAGCTGGGATTTGAACCCAGATATTTAGACTCTAAAGCCTCTACTTCCAACACTCTTCCATGCTGAAAGTATCCATGGAGTGGGAGAAATTTCAGGTCTAGTGCTGACCCTAACTCCAGTCTTTCTCCTTGTGCAGCACTAGTGAGGGTGCCCCAATCTAGAACACTCTGCATCCACACCTTTAGACCCTAACCTCCATGAATGCCTCTGTCAGCATCTTGCCATACGGTCATTGGCATGGCATTCTGACCCTACTAGAAACCTAGGATGATGGAATCATCTCCAAAATTTACGGTTTTCTTTCACTTTCTCCTTTCAATATCATTTAATGGGATTAAATATCACTGACTAAATGAAGCCTGATTGAGAAAAAGCTGCATGCTGAGCTTGGGGCCACTGGTAATGGAGACCTCTCCCATTCATAGCTCAGAAACACTGACAGCTGGATCTCACCTTGGAAAACTGGCCATCCTCGATGCCTTTTCTCACATTATATAATCATACTAGAATATGGACAAATTCAGGAAGCAAGTGGTAAGCTTTAAACCTGAGGTGACCTGATTCTACCGCATTACCTTCCCTTCTGCAAGTCATCTGCTTCTCATTCCGAGCCACTAGGAACAATAGTTTTTAAAACCAAACAAAACAAAAAGTCAGTTTAATTTTTTTCCCTCACAAATCAAAAAGGAACCTTCTGAAGGTCTTCTACTTATTTTAGCCTTTGACAACAATCTTAACATCCTTTTGAAGCTTTTGTATGCCATTTCTTTTAAACAGCTATCCATCAGAAGTGGGCCCATCTCACCACTGACTGAAGAAGCCTTACCCATGGCACATTCACACCAGTCATGTTGCATTGAAGACCTGCAAAGACATTACAAGATGGCTTAGTCAAGTCTGTGGTGCCTTTATAGCCATGAGTGAAAAAGGCCAGAGAAGCACAAACTATCACTTATAATTTAGCAGCATTATTTTATTTTGATCACCTCTACTCTCCTGGGTTTGTCTTACATCTATCCGTCTTGGCATTTTGAACAAAAGTTGCTTTCCTCCAATTCTTTTTCTGTTTTTCACTAGGGCATATATATCTCATCACATCAAATAATATTTGATGTGACATGACCTGGGTGCTGCGTAACTCAACCCAATCAATAGAAGAAGAAAAAACAGCCCTGGTGGATCGTTGATGCAAAGCTGAGGTCCAAGGTTGTAGACTGCTTTTTGACAATTGCTGCAGTTCTTTTGGTACCTAGCTAATGACCAGAGTAGGGACATTCTTGTAAGATATGAGAATGTTCTACTTGTTTTAATATTCCCTGCTACCAACTACCTAGTCAGGAAAGCTGTGGATGAAATCTCTTTCAATTGTGTATGCTTTAATTAGCTATATTTTGTACATCTAGGACTGGCAACATAATTGTTGCAATCCAGAATAAGATAAAAATGTACAGCTCCTTTTTAAAAATTATTAAGAATTTCATTTTTAAGGTGGCGACATTGGTGCATTTAACCAAGCACAGGTTGCATGCCCATGAAACTGCCCTGTATACATCTCTTTCACTTGCTGAGGGTTCTGGGTCTTGGGATCATATGTAGGGACATTCCTGTCATTAGAGAACATACCCTGCATGATAGCGCACATTTCTGATGATGGCCTATCATGCCAGACACACGAGAGAGAAGAGGAATGTCATTATAACTGCATTCAGAGGTATTTCAATCGCTGCTGATTGCTACTTCTCCTTAAAGCACAGCAATTTACCGTGCAGATTCTGTAGTGGTGGGAACGTCACCCACTGCTGTTTCCTACCTCTGTCTACCTCCTTCTCCTCCTTGCAATGTTTCCTTTATTCCTTTTCTTCTGTTTTGGTTTCGTTCATAATGCTTTGGGAAAAGATTACTTCCTTTACATTTTTATATTGCTGCTTTTATTCTGAAACAAATCTCCTTGCTTCATTTTGCTTTGTTGGTCCTCTGCAAAATGGCAGCAACATATTATACAATTAATTGGTACAATTTATGGACTCAAAGGATTGACCCTTTCCCTTGAACTTTAAGTTGAATGTGTGTGTGCGTGTGTGTGTGTGTGTGTGTGTGTGTGTGTGTGTGTGTTTATGTCCACATCCAAACACATTTTGCAAATTGTAAATAAACTAGAACAAATTTGTTTAGTTTATAAACACATGGCTTTGAAATTTGTTGAAATTTCTAAAAGTGCAGTGCACATGAAACAGGAAAAAAGATAAAAGAATAAAATGGAAACAAAAAAGATTTTTAAAACACATTATGTTCCTCTTCAAACAAGTTGGTATAGTGGACCCAAATCTCTTGTTTTAAAGCAAATTAAGTCAAATTGTTTTAAAATTCTAAAAGAATCAGTCCATAAATAAGGTCTTGGGTCCTCTCAAAATCACTAGCATTTTAATGTCAGCTGGCACCAGAGGCCCTGCTCTGAGGTGCCTTTGATGCAGCAACCCTGCCTTTGGAGACCTAAAAAAGAAATTACCCAATTAAGATGTAATAGCCCTCCAGCTTTCCCTGACTGTGAATGAGAGGAGGCATATTTACAATCACAGTGCGCCATAAAATTTTATCCAGTTATATCAAATCAGCAGGGCTAAATTAGCCAGTACTGTCCTGATGGAGAGAACCCTGTGTGCTCATGCAGACAAGGGTAGCAGGAATTGGGACAATATGGGGTTGATAGATTTAGGGAGATGTTCCCAGGACATGGGGTTGGGAAAAAGAGATATTGGGATGTTACGGTGATATTGATTATTCAACATGGTTATCCTATGTCCCCAAAGAGTTCTACTAATCAAAAGTAAATATTTATCAAAAATAAAAAAGTATCATCTAGGTGTCATAGGTATTTCTAAACAAATTAACACATACTAATTTTTAAAGGTTCACATTGTGTTAAGTGGTTCTAAGGTAATTGGTTTTAATCACCTTTTAATTCTATAATGCTTACCTAGAGAATTCCATTTTTTTCAAAACATGACCATTCTTTATACTTATAAAGGCTACAGGACTAGCATTGCCCATCTAAGCAGTCTTCCTCCGAAGGTCATGGATGGTGTGCACAGGTCACCTCTAAATGATTCCTCAGAACTCTTTTCTCATTCTTCTGTCTCCTCTTCTGGCTTAACAAGAGCAGAGAAATGGTCAGTAAAACAACCCCACGCCTTGTAAAATGAAGACTTTCTGTCTTTTGCTTTTGAAGAAAACAGGAGCACAGTTTGGTAAGAATATGACGCACTCATAAGTCCATGCCATCCACCATCTCCTTCCATTCACTGTTCAGAAAGACACAGAGGAAGCCTCATCCTGGCAAGACAAACAGAATCACCAGTAACTGAAAGGTGAAGGGAGAAGTTTGACCAGGGGATTGTGTCCCCACGGATGCATAGTGAGTGTGTGTTTGTGTGTCTGTGTGTATGTCGGGAAAGAAGAGAGTGTGGAAGAAAAAAGAAACGCATGTGAACAGCACCAGCGGCTGCTCAAACACACACTGCAGGGGCGTCAACTCTTCTGAAAGGCGGCTTGTGTTTTAACAATCTGCATTTTAAAATGAAGATTCTCTAAACCTCCGTTGCCCAACACAGTAGCCACGCTAACCACATGTGGCTACGGAATGCTCAAATACAGCTGGTCCAAAAGGAAGCGTGCTACAGTATGAAATACACACCAGATTTTCAGGACTTAACATGAGAAAGGGAATGTAAAATGTTTTCTTAATCATGTTTACATTGATTCCATGTTGAAATGATAATATTTTGGACATATTGGATTAAATAGAATATATTTTAAAAATTAATCCCATCTGTTTTTAATGCATTTTAATGAAGCTATGAGAAAAATTTAAATGACATGCGTGGCTTGCATTATTTTCTGTCGGTCAGAGCTTCTCTCAATATTTCAGTCCCTGATATGTGTGCGGGGAGGAGGGTGAGTGTTGGAGAAAGGCTGTGTATCCTCATCCACATATGTACAATTCTTTGATCTTAGCATCCTGTCCTAATCACCCCAAAACTTCTCACTCGATTACCCCCAGCCCAGGAAGATATGACACATCCCAGAAAGGACTATCTACGGTTGTCAGTTTCTCCATGTCCTGTAATCCTGCAAAGGAAATATATTTACTAGGCACTTACGCCTGGCAGCTCTCTTATCTTTCTTAAAATATGGGTGAGGAACTGGTTCTGTGATTGAGCACAAAATGAGAGCCGCTCTTTCACGCCATCTTCCAAGCAGGTGGTATTATGCGCCAGGCTATTTATGCAGCAAATCCAGAGCCCAAACAGGAAGAGAAAGAGAGAGAGAGAGAGAGAGAGAGAGAGAATCTTTACTAAAAATCTTTGATTTCTTCAGAAGCATACAGAGCAGAAAAAGACATTTGGTGTCAGCAGTAGTTCATTATTGACATTCTCTGTAATTAAAATTATTTTTAAAGATTAAAAAGTGATATTAATAGTATCCTCTTGTATTTGTGTGGCTCTTTATAATTTAAAAAGCATATACTCGGCAGTCATCTGCTCTCTTATGATGACTCTGCGACTTAGATGGTTTTATTCCCATTTTACCAACGAGGAAACAGAGGCTGCATGGTTGGTTACTGAGGAATGTATGTAGTTAGTGGCAAGCAAGAAGCCGAACTCCGCTTTCAAAACTATGATTCTGATAGGATTTTCCCCTCAGTTCCTCTTATACTTATGGCTTGGGTAGTCTCACCTAAAGGTATTTTAAGGTGTTCTCCCCTTCAAACTCTGTAAGATTCATAAGGACCAATAAACTCTTGGGAGGGGGCAAGCCCCTTGTCATAGACATATCATTTGAAGTCAGTTGGTTTCACCCATGACTGTGAATGTGATATGCATTTGATTACCAAAATGGGCTAATTGTGAAAAAACTGTGGACCTCATATGCTAGCAAGCATCAGAATTGCCTACAAGACTTGTTAAAACACATCTCTGGGCCCCAACTCCACAGCTTCTGATTCTATAGGTCTGGAGTGGACCTAATAATTTGCATTTCTAACTAATTCCCAGTTGGTGTTGCTGCTGCTGCTCCAGGGGCCACACTTTGAAAACCACTGGCTTAGGATGTAAATTACATGGCAGAAATTTGCAGGGACAGCACACGTAGGTGCCGTGACAGCAAGTCAATGAAAATGATGCTTAGAAACTGAGTTGGGTTTTCTTCAATGACTTTGTGGGACTGGGATACCCTATATAAGTGCATTTCTGGATACAGGCAATATAAAAAATTAGAACAGGAAACAGCAGAAGGCGGAGGACAGCAGGGGAGAAAAAGAAAGTCACAAAAAGATGGAGAAAGACAGAGACAGAGAGAGGGAGACAGAGATAGTCAATGATTTAAGACAACCTCCCGCAGCCAACTTACCAGAGAAGACTACAAGAGCAAATCAATATCACAGTTTCCTGTTGTATACATATTAAGAGTAATCAAACAATAAAAAGGTCATTAGTTAGCTATTTAAATGTTTGCAATGTTTCTCCTGCGAAGGGGAACGATCATTTATCATCATGGTCGAAGACATTTAAAAAGTCTAAATACAGAGTTATCCAAATTGGCGGGCAGAATCTCTTGCCTCTCTAAACTGTGATCAAGTAATAGGCTTCAAAACAGTTTTTTTTTTTTTCTTTCATTTTTTAAAATGCCAAATTCTGAAAGAGGATTGCTGTTCAGGGAGTACAATTAACTAAAGATAGTTTTCCTATGACATAAATGTTAATTAAATAGATCACTCAACTGTTCCCACTCTCACCACCCCCCCCCCACCGGCCAGGGCAAGGGAGTACTACCCATTCTTTTGAAATATTGTCTCTGCTTATTTGTTCCTCACTCTTTCTCATTTGTTTTATCTATGTAATTATAAGAAAAAAGTTGTGGAGTGATAAGTATTATTTAACAATGGTCAAAAATTAAATTACCCAAAGTATGTTAACGAAAACTCTTACTTTAAGAAAATCACTCTCTTATTTCAAATGTGGGACCAATGAAATTTTCAACCAAATGGTTTCTGAGGCATTAAGTTGTTCGTAGTGACACAGGGAAACTGTGTGATAATTATAAAACAGCATGTCCCTTCAGAGAGTAATTTTCCATTTAAAAGGGAGCAAGGAGCCAGTTTTTACAGGAAGGGCCGTCTGATTTGGTGGTCGTGAGCACAGCAGTAAAGTGATGTCTGGCTCTGGATTGTTACCAATGCATACCTGAATACCCATTGCCCACACTTGCACGGTTTCAGCACAATTTTGGAATAGGCCTCCTTTTTGCCCTGCTCAGTTAAAAGTTGGAAGGAGAGCAGCCGTAGAAAGCGATGGCTTGCACATTTTTTTTTATGGGTAAAATTTATAGAGTAATGTATCTACTTTTAGCATGACTATTGTTAAACCTGGAGATCAAGCAAAGTGACACTGAGTATATTGCTTTATCAATTGGATTCGTTCGAGTGAAAAATGCTGATCAGGCCATGTCTATCCCTTGGGTGCAGAAACCCTACTTCAACTCTAGAATGGTCGATACATAAAAGTCAAATTCATTATAATTTGTAGCTTTTTTTTTCTTGAAGAAGCACGCAGTTCTCAGTACATCAATATCAACTCTTAAATCCACATCAGATGGAGAGGGTACAGCACAGTAATTCAATCTCTTTACACTTAATATGGTCAGGAAGGGAGAATGAAAACAGCCTCTTGTAAAATGATGGAAAAAACAGGATGCAATCACTCTGATGGAGCAGTGCAAAGGAGTCATTTTACACCATCCGTTACCAGGGCAACAAAATACAGTAAGCCCTATACATCTAACAGGTGACATTTTAGCTAAGAAATTGCTTCTTTGGTATTTTTTCTGTCTATGAAAAACAATGTTACCAGCGTTTTCACTTGTCATGTACTATAGGGCAACATATTCCTGCTGACAGACCATAATGGAAAAATAGAGGAGTTAAATAGTATTACAGTCTAACTTTTTGGATACATGTTAATATGCTCTTTAAAGAGATTTCAGACACTTTCCAACACCCTGGAGATTCAAGGGACTAGAAATCTCTGCATACATCCATGCATGCTGCTTGATTTTTAGATAAGGAGACAGTACTTAACTATGTTTCCAGAATATGGTGTAAAGTCCTAGATGTACTTGAAAGAAAAGTAATTAATATAATTGTCTCATGTCATGCGGTCCACTAGCTTTGCAAACTCAACATTATGTTATACTTATAGGTCTTTCTTAAGGAAAAAGAAAAGTAAGAAAGTGTTTTTATGGTAGAATAGTCTTTTCTTTTCAGTGAACCTCAAAAGTAATCAGGTATCGAGAAGATAGGAAATGATGAAATGAAGTTTTTCAAGAAACCATTAAACAACTTTACAGAATGCAATGTCATTGTTTTCTTAAGTACCTGGAGAAGATGATTATCACCCCCTTCAAAATTCATGCATTGTGATTGTAATTCATTAAAATATCATGTTAGTATCTCCCTTTGAATTTTATTTTATTGCCCATGTGAGGATTTTGTTAGTGTCTCAGAGCTACTCTAATTCTTCTAGGCTTAGATTCCAAAGGAAAGTATTCAAATCTGTGGCTAGATCACCATTTTGCCTTCTCATGATGTTCTGTACAAGAATGGAATTTGAGAACTAGGATAGAGTTTAGTGAATGATTGGTCCAAACTTTCCTCTTTATAGATTAATAAACTGATGTCTAAGGAGGCCAGAGAAGGATATAAATGGAACTAAAGCCCAAATTCCCTAATGCTGGGACCAGTGCTCTCTTAATTATTGTGATTAATTGCCATGACTGCATTAAATAATTTCTGTTACTTAAATATCATTCAAATGTTTATTGAGCACCTGTTATATTCCAAACCTCCTGAGATATAAGTGAAGCACAATCACAGCCTACCAGACGTCCATAATTGGGTGGGAGTGACAGTTCTAAATACAACCAGCTAAGTGCTCTGAAGGGAGGAAACCTCTCGTTCAAAGCAAAGGCTATATGTCAATCATGACAATTTGTCAGTCATCACAACTAAACTCCCTGATTATTGGGCTCAAATGGGGAACGTATATAATTTACCACATCTGGGTCAAGGGTCATAAACATCTTTTTAAAAATGTGTATTGTGCTAAAAATACATAATATAAACCATTCTTAAGTGTACAGTCCCTTAGTGTTAAGTATATTCACAGTGTTGTGAAACAGATCTCCAGAACTTTTTCATCTTGCAAATATGAAACTCGATACCCATTAAACAATAACTCGCCTACCCTTCCTACTTCCCCCTGCCCCTGGCAACCACCATTCTACCTTCTGTTTCTATGAGTTCAACTCTTCAGATACTTTATATAAGTGAAATCATACAGTATTTGTCTTTTTATGACTGGCTTATTTCACTTAGCACAATGGCCTCAAGGTTCATCTTTGCTGTAACATATGACAGAGTTTTCTTCCTTTTTAAGGCGAAATAACATTCCAATTGTATGTATATACCACATTTTGTTTTTTCATGTATCCATTCATGGATAATTGTCTTGCTTCTTTCTACCTCTTGGTTATCGTGAATAGTTCTGCTATGAACATAGATGTGTAAAGGGATGAGGGATACCATATCAAGGAGAGAGTCCAGATATGGCAAGGAGAAACCCCCAAAATAAGAGGATAATAAAGAAAATCTTAAAAGCATATGTGTGTGTGTGCGCGCGTGTGTAGGTAGGTGTGTAGGTAGGTAGGTAGATACATGGGTAAGATAAAATGCCAAGGCAATTGCTTTAAAAATAGTTATCTGACTTAAAATTTGAGATAAACAAAATACCTGAACTGCACCACTTATGGTTCCATCAAATAAAAGTAAGTACCAAAATATACAGGGGGTGCCATGGGGTGCCAAAAAAAGGTATATACATTTGCAACCATCACACTTAAAATGTGTATACTTTTTTGGCCACCCCATATTAAAGCAGAAACATTCAGTACAATAATATGTAACAGATTGAAAAAAGAAAAAAAAAAAGTGTTCTTATCTTGTGGCTATGTTAAGTACTAAAGACTCAAAAAAGGCCAAGAAATAGTAAAATACTGAGACAATGTAAAAAGCAAGGAAGCTGTGACCTAATGGGGATGGGGGAAGAGATAAGAAGCATTTTAGGTGAAACTATAAACCAATTTTGCCTTCCGTAGGCATTGTTAGAAATCACCAGTCCTAGCTGCTGAACATGATGTGACTTGGGAACGATCGGTTATTATATGGAACATTAGCAATAGGGCAGATATGCATGTGTGTGTGTGTGTGTGTGTGTGTGTGTGTGTGTGTGTGCACGTGCAAGTGTTTGTATAAAGCAGGAGGAGAAAAAGTCAGTGAATTCAATACTGCATTAGGAACTTGGAATCATACAGAGGAGAGCGAGTGAGTGAGAGACACAGAGAGATGGAGAAAGAGAGATTTACAGTTTTAGCAGAAACCTGAGCAACCGCTGCACAAGATTACAAATAAAAGCAGAAACAAAAAGACCTAATTAGACAAGGATGAAATTTCTTTTTAAAGACTAGAAATAATTAAATACAAAAGGGAATTATACTCTTTTTGTGGAATATTTTATGCTATGTTTCTATCATTGTCTGGAATGTTCTTTTCCATTTCACATGGGCTTGTTTTAAGTGGCTAACCTAATATGAAAAGTCTTCCCTGTGTGGTGGAAAGCAGACTATAAAGATTTCTGTGTCGACAGTACACACAGTTAATGATTTCTGCCACCTGGGTTCTAAGGGGTACATGGAGGTATAGGAGCTCTAGGGTCAGTCCGTGTCCTATTTAGAATCGCACATTGTTACAGAAGACTAGTAGAATTGATGAGCACTTGGATAAGCTCCAGAAAAATGTGCTGAGTTAAAAGAAATACATAATACAGTATGGCAAGTAAATGCAAAGTGATTATTTCCCCCCAGGGTTGTAAACATGAGTCCGGGATACAAGGATTTGTGTTTTCTAAAATTTAAACCATGTCAGTTTTTTACTTTTTATTTCTAACACCTGATTTAGAAGACTTGAGTAACTTTAAATTTTGAGTTTAAAAACTTGATTTCATTAAAACAAATGAATTATTTGTTACTTTGTTACAAAAACAAAGTAACCTAAGACAACAATAAAAATATTTTGAGAGTTTTTCCTTAAATAAGGGTAGAAATAGATAGTTAAATGCGAAAATGCCAAAATGGTTGCTAACATGTAACAATTATATCTAAAACTTTTAAAAAATTAAAACACATGACCTTTATGTATTACAATGAATTTTTTTGTAAATATTACTTGCCATGCCTGTAATATCCCATTAACTGGGCTAATTGTATTTTTTAAATCTATACTCTATTATTGACTGCTTATATTTATTTTTCATATTTCTCCTATTAAAAATAATTCTGTAGCTAGGTGTGAGGTTTATTCTACTTGGATTTTTTTGATAGCAAATGGAAGCTATTAATTGCATACTGTTAAATCTATCAATATTCTCATTCGTGATGTCCTTTCTTGCTTTTAAACTTGGAAAGCAGCTGGGCTCGGTGGCTCAGCCTGTAATCCCGCGCTTTGGGAGGCTGAGGTGAGTGGATTGCCTGAGCCCGCAGGTTCGAGACCCGCCTGGGCAACTTGGTGAGACCTCATCTCTACAATAAATCAAAAAAATTAGCCGGGCATAGTAGCGCGCACCTGTAGTTCCAGCTCCTTGTAAGGCTGAGGCGGAAGGATCTCCGGAGCCCAGTGGGTCAAGGCTGCGGTGGCCGGGAGCGGCCACCGCACTCCAGTCTGGGCGACAGTGAGACTCCAACTCAAAAAAAACTTGGAAAGTTCTCTACCTTTTTTGGAACTATGATGAAAATTCACTACCTTTTTATTTTTGTTTTAATATGTTAAGTTTTTAAAATTTCACTCTAATAAAAACCTATAAATTTTCATGTATCCTGAAGTATCTATTTAAATAATGCTTTCCCCCAAAAATATATAATCAATTTTCCCTATTGATTATATACATATAATCAATATTCCCTATTGACTATATATATATAATATATACATATATATATATATGATACGGGCACAGCTTTGGGTCTTTTTCTGAGTAAAATAGCCACTTTTGGATAACCAGCAATCTATTAAAAATATTAGTAGAAGCAACTTCTTAGTGTGATAACATGGCTTTATGTGTTAAACTCAGAACCTTACTAAATGAGAATTGTGATGATCAGTCATTTAGTTTTTTTTTTTAATTGGAATTTTTCTGAGTAAGCATTAATTTTATGAACCTCATTTTATATTTGTAAATTCTAGTGATAAGCAGCACCTTGAATTTTTAAATTTAATTTTAATTCTTTGAAATGCACTTCATTCACAATCCTCTCAAGGTTCTCATGAGTAATTGTAGATACACTATTAATCACATATTCTGAATATAAGAATACTACAGAAAATAAAATATATAAAATAACCACAGTAAAATCTGTGATGAAATGTCAATAAACATAACCACTGTTAATTTGAACACAAGATGGCTAATGTAGCAGAGAAAGTAGGGTATCAGCTTCTCAAGTGAAAGTTGTGAGAAAGGTAGAAAGCGCTGCAGTCAGAAAGCAAGATAATGAAAAGAGAAGGGAGAAATCACAGAATTAAATTTAACTTTTGAACATTTTATAAAAGTTTGATCATTGATTTGCTGACTTTTTTTATTTTGCGGGGAGGGAAAGGCATCAATATTCATGGAGAAAAAAATGAGAGCAAAAGTTTGTAGCTTACAATCTGTAAATCTGAAATGTATACAAGTAAAATGCTGCTCTGCAAAAGTATACTTTCATGTTGACATTTTTAATTTTAGTAAAATGTATGAAGAATAAAGTCTTTACTTTTAAATTTGATAACAATTAGTCATATCGTATAAAGAATAAATGATGAATATTTGAAATTTGACCAACATTTATTTCCTTTCCTATTCCACTTTCTTTTCTGTATAATTTCAACAACTTTAAAAAATCACAACACAGTAGTTTATAAGTAGACATAACTTAATCCCTGGTGACTCCTTAAGACTAGTCACCAATGAAGTAATAAGTTCCTTAACACTAGTGTCCCCAACAGTATTGCCATTTTCCTCCTTCTAATCATCCTATATTATGCTAATGGCGTGATCTTGTGATTTGCTTGTCAGTCACTATTCCATTTATTTTACAGGACAGAGTCAAAATTACTTGACTTTAAGTGCAAACTAACTATTCTCTACCTTTTCACTTTGATCTCCAGTTCCTGGAAATCTCATGTTTGATGAACAGGAATTTCTAAATTTTGAGCCTTCATCTTTCTACTTGGACTGCTGTTTTGCAAACCTGTGCTCCTGGAGAATTGCTGATGAGATGTAAAATTTGTTTAAAAGTCATCTAATAATGTATTAGAAATAGATATAAGCAAAGGAAAACTGGCCTTGCCAAATAAACTGAACCCAAAGTACAAGGACAGTGAAAAAAGAGTCAAGTCAGCTTAACCCCAACTGGCATTTACAAGATTAACAATATGGTTTGCAATGCACTTGAAAGGAAACCAACCGACTTTAAGATAATTAAGTGCTACCATAAAGGAAGGACTATGCAGGTGCCAAATAAGGTTGTCTGGTACACCCAATCCCTTCCTATCTTATAATTCCACAAAAACAATAAAGAACTTGAAGAATTATGGCCCTAATAGTGTTTGTGATATTCTAATTCTGGCTAAAGGAAGACACAGACAGAAAGCTAGATGGAGCAAAGCAATCAGACAACATAAGTGATACCTGTTTGTTTGTTTAATTTTAGTATGTAAATCCAAGAAATTCTTGAATATTTAAGACTTTTTTTGTTCTTCCTCTGACTCTTGTCAAATTAGTACAGACAACAAATCATATAGCTAGCTGCCCATGCAAAGTATCTTGCCTCTTCATCTAAAAAGGTACTATAGACAGGAAAGAAAGACCTTGCTCTTCTGATCCGAGAAATGACAAGAGATCTTGCAGGTATGCCCTTATCAATGCCCAGAAGAGTTTGGTCCACCCAACAGGATAAGCGTGATGAAGTCAACCGTGACCACTTAACCTTTTAGGGCCAACTTGAAAGTCATTTCCTCTCTGGTGTTTTCCAACTTGTTCTTGATTTCTCCAGAGAGTTAATTGCTTCTTAAGTTTGTCTGCAGCACTTTATACAAACCGACAACACAATTAAATTTAACTTTTGAAAATTTTATAAAAGTTTGATAATTGATTTGCTGACTTTTTTATCTTGTGGGGAGGGGAAGGCATCCATATTCATGCAGAAAAAAAATGAGAGCAAAAGTTTGTAGCTTACAATCTGTAAATCTGTACAAACAAAAACAAAACAAACAAACTCACAGCTGTTTGAATTCATTAAGATTGGGGGTCTAGAGCTTTGTCTCTTATAGTTCCAAAGCCTTGAGTACAGTCTACATCAGAAAAATGTTATTTAAATGAATTGTTAAATAAGCTGTGAAGCCATACATTTTTTTTTTTTAATTTTTATTATAAAAATGTGGGGTACAATTCAGGGTTAGGTATACGAACATTAATTATGCAGTTCCCCTTGTTGATGAAGTGTGCCCCTCCCTCCCCTAGTAGTTTCCCTCAACTGCCAATCCCTTTCTTATAGTATTATGATAATTGTTCAAGGTCTGCTGATGAGTGAGAACATATGGTACTCTGTTCTTTGTTTCTGTGATACATCACTGAGTATGATCGACTCTAAATCCATCCAAGTTGTTGCAAAGTTCATGTTTGTCATTCTTTATGACTGCATAATGTTCCATTGTGCATATGTACCACATCTTTTCTATCCAGTCCAGCTTCGATGGACAACATGGTTGGTTCCATGTTTTTGCTATTGTGAATAAAGTTGCAACAAACATATGTGTGCAAGTATCTTTTTTGTAGAATGATTGGAGTTCCTTTGTGTATATTCCCAATAGGGGAATTGCTGTGTCATATGGAATGTCA
>CAUYQG010192646.1:0-14829 GCA_963574415.1 Tarsius wallacei
AAAAAAAAAAAGAAGGAAGGTTGAGTCATTAGTAAACAGCCTGCTGCTAACGTTGTAGCCCTTTAGAGAGGTTTGTCTGGTACAAAGGAGCCTCCATGCCTGCAGCCTGAACTTTGCCTTCATGACATTACCTGGCCTCCGGAGCTAATCCAGGAGGACAGAAAGGTTACAGGCAGAGGTCACACTAGCACAGGGGAGGAGGTGTGGCACATGACTGCAGCTGATGAAGGAGAGCCGTGTTGTCACCTGCACCTTCAAGTGTGATGCTGGCACAGGCGGAGTGAACAGGCTGCTCCTGACCTCTGGCCACTGTGCAGGGAGAAGGGAGCATCTGAGACCTGAAGCTGCTGTACCCCAAGGGAGTGTCGTTTTGGGGGACTAGTGGCCCAGAAACTCTCCCGGTATTCTCAGGCTGTAGCTTGTCCTGTGTGTTGGAGCTTTGGGCCAGGCTTGTGCCAATATGCCAGCCAGGTCACTGTGCTGCTGCCCTGAGTCCCATGGGTGGTGCGTGTCCGGTGGCTCCGCAGATCCTGGTTTCTCAGCTTTCCTTTCCAGTGAAGCAGACAGTCACCCTACTGCCTGGGCCCCGTCTTGTAGGTTCACAGTGCTGGCAGCTGGGTTATGACCTCTGCCCTGTTCTCCCATTCTTCAGAGGATCTGGGGATAGATGCTGCATTTCTAAGTCTGGTCTTTCAACTCTGGGCCACAGAGACTGGCCTGGAGGCTTCCAGAGGCATAGCTTCTCTTTCCCTTGGTGTTTGTGGGCAACACTTGTACGTACCCTAGCTCAGCCCCTCACCATCATCCCTTACTGAAGTCTAGCTGCCCTCAGCCTTCCCTCATGTGAGCAGCCTGCCAGAGGGTACAAATTGAGGGAGAGTAGAACCCAGACAAGAGCCTCTTGCCATGGAAGGGAAGGGGCAACAAGGCGGAAAGCAGAAGTGCCAACCCATTTCTTTCCTCTAGCTGAAGGAAAGAGTAATCAGTTTCAGGAATTCTTTTTTTTTTTTTTTGAGTTGGAGTCTCACTCTGTCGCCCAGGCTGGGGTGCAGTGGTATGCTCACAGTCATGGCAACCTTGACCTGCTGGGCTCAGGTGATCCTTCCACCTCAGCCTTCCAGGTAGCTGGAACTGTAGAGTGCACTACCACGACCAGCTTGTTTTTTGATTTATTGTAGACATGAGGTCTTGCCAAGT
The DNA here is from genome assembly GCA_963574415.1 of Tarsius wallacei. Classification (NCBI taxonomy): domain Eukaryota; kingdom Metazoa; phylum Chordata; class Mammalia; order Primates; family Tarsiidae; genus Tarsius; species Tarsius wallacei. The sequence continues at coordinate 1,198 of CAUYQG010192646.1, forward strand.
TGCCCAGGCTGGTCTTGAACCCCTGGGCTCAGGCAATTCCCTTGCCTTGGCCTCCCAGAGTGCTGGGATTACAGGCATGAGCCACTGCGCCCAGCTACAAGAGTCATTTTAAAAATTGTTGTCTGCTGTCCCTCTATTGCTGGCTAGGGGAGAATTGTCCCTTCTTTGCCCTTGGATGAAAACTCTAGTGATCCCTGTGGCTCTGCCAGTCATCTGAAGCAAGAGAGAGCCCTGCAGTCACCGGAGGCACAGAACAGAACCAGGGCTCAGAAGGGACAGTCCAATGTACTGTCCAATGTACTGTTGGCACTTGATTGTCTTTCCAAGGTAGGACCCCTCCTTCCCCATCCAGCTGGGGCACCTGCAGATGGGACGCTGGCTCTGGAAAGGGGAACAGTCCTTTTCTCTTTTCTACTAAGACCTGCTATTTCTGACTCCTTTGGGGGCTGTGAGGTATTGAGTAGGAGACTGTGGAGGGGAGAAGGAAAATGGGTCAGAAAAGTTCTTATGTGCCTGTCAGTGTCATTGTAAGGCTTCACGACCATGGCTTGGTGTGACAGTGGAGCCGACCCTTTCTCTGTCATCTGATGAGTTCCTGGGTGATTCCCCTACTTCCCTCATCTCCCTTCCTCTGCCCTAGACATTACTTCCCAGGGCTCCTGGGTTCCCCACAACCCACTCACACAGACATACTAACCTTCTGAGTCAACAGAGGTCTCCTTACTGCCGGCCCTGGGTCCTTTTCCAGGAGCAGACCCTGAGGTGAAGTCCATGAACTAATGGTTGACTTAGGGGATGCCACCAGGAGAGAGTAGCATGCAAACTGGGGAAGAAGGGACTAAACGGAAATAAAAATAGACATTCCTCCTAGTCAAAAGCGGGGGTAGAAAAGTGGGCTGGGGTTCAGAAATCACCAACTGGGGGCAATGTCCACTATCTAGGGAAGGGGCAGCCCGAGACCTAATTCCTACCACTGCCCAATATTCAACAAACACACACGTGTACCCCTGAATCTAAAATAAAATAAAATAGGACAGGGAAGGGAGGGTGAGTCAAGCAAGATTCAGATGCTGGGTGAAGCCCCAGCCTCCATTTGATTCTGGGGCGGCACTCAGAGTTTGTCCCTACTCAGTAAGAGTATTCCCACACCACCCGGTCTTGGCTTCTGGCTGCCCCAGGGGGCGGTGAAGCCACAAAGCCACTCCAAACGCCCAAACGCAGGCCTCCCGAGAGACGGGGTCAACCTTGAGAAGGCAGGGTCAGCCTTGAGAAGCACCTGGATGCTGAGGGATGGGCACACAGGACCTGGTAAGAGCCCCTAAGGGAATATGAGCAGAGCACTGACAGTGTCCCCAATGCCATCCTTCTGGGCACTGGAAACTGGTTTATTTTATTGTCCAAACTGTTTTTTCCAGCGATCAGCCCTCCCTGGTTTATCCTGATCCTGGTGTTTCACCTCTAAAGCTCCCTTCTGAGAGGCCGAGGCCAGTCACTGTGGGAGGAAGGGTAAGCGTCTCTCTACTCTAAGCAGTGTCTCTCTGTCTGCCCGAGGCAACCGCCGCCCCCTCCCCTTCTTCCAACATCCATCACAACTCATCATCATTCCCATAAACTTTGACACACACTTTGTGTATTTCCATAATGTTGTCAGCTGCCCATATAGCATCGAGAATATATTTCCCCATTCTAGAGTCCTGGTAACTCAATTTATAGCAATTTATTCCACAAAAGCAGACAGTAACTCAACTGGTGAGAAGAGGGGGAAAAAAAAAGATCTTACCAACCCACCACTGTCTCTCGGTGCTGGAAATCAAAATGGTAATGCACAGAATAGATTTCTGCAAGTAATAGGCTTGGCAGGCGGATGTGTGAGCCGAGTTAAATGCTTTTTAAGTAAATCTCAGCATGAGTTATCTGTTCACCCAGACGTGCATGCATGGAGACCGGAAGGCTGTGTGGATGGACAGCACACGCTGTCACTTTCATTATCCCACACTGAGGGTCTTTGTGAACATCCACAGTCACAGAGACTGTGTGTTTTCTGATCACTGTGACAGGTGACTACCAGTGTGAGGTTGAGGTATTCGTTCATTCATTTATTCCATTCCTCAAGCCTTATTCCATCCCCAAGATGCACCAGGCATTGTGCTAGCCCTTGAAGGGGCAGAGACAAATCAGACAAGGTCTCTGCCATGTGGCACTCACAGTCTGGTAGGGGACAGGGAGTGACAGACAGGTCAGGTGACGATATGTTAACATGCTGTGAGAGTACATAGGATTGAGGTTTCTGGGGTCAGACCACCAAGTTTATTTTTATTTTATTTTATTTATTTTATGCTTAAAACACAGTGACAGGATTCTCACTACGTTGCCCAAACTGGTTGTGAACTCCTGGGCTCAAGGGATCCTCCCACCTCAGCCTCCCAAGCATTGGGATTATGGGCATGAACCACCATGGGTAACCACTGACCACCAAGTTTATTTTTTTAACCTTTATTTATTTATTTTATTTGATTATTTTTTGAGTCAGAGTCTCACTCTGTCATTCAGGCCGGAGTGCAGTGGCATGCTCATGGCCACCGCAGCCTCAACCTGCTGGGCTCAGGCGATCCTTCTGCCTCAGCCTTCCAAGTAGCTGGAACTATAGGTGTGCGCCGCCACGCCCGGCTAATTTTTTAAAATTTATTTTAGGGGCAAGGTCTCACCAAGTTGCCCAGGCTGGTCTCAAACCCATGGGCTCAGGCAATCCTCTCGTCTCCGCCTCCCAAAGTGCTGGGATTACAGGCATGAACCACCGCACCCAGCTGATCACCAAGTTTCAATCTGGGCCCTCCACTTACTTGGGCAAGATGCTTAATTTCAGTTTCCTCATCTATAAAATGGGGCTAGACATAGCTCCACTGTCTGCCTACAGAGGTGTGTGTGAGGATGAAATGACATAGCGTGGATGACATGCATACAGAGTGCCTGATTAGAATAAGTGCTCAATAAATGTCAGTTGTTGATATCATTGTTACTGACATCCATACAGAGCTCAATGTCAGGAGGGTCAGGAATGTTTCTGTCACCCACACAATGGATGAGTTCGATGACCACAGCCAAGGAAGATTTAACAAGGAGAGGTTATTACTTGCAACAAGTGAAGAGGACGCAAAGGCGCAAACAGGGTTTGGTTTTTATTGGGCTGGTTAGCGGAGCCATTGCCTGTAGAGCAGTCTAGACAGCGCGGGCTCAGCTGTCAGTCACACTTCTGCATAATGCAGAATGTATAGGTAGGCGAATAGGCTCTTCTCTGGGCGGGGTTTTTAGTACGGTAATGAGGATAATTGGCCAACGTTCATCTCCAGCTCAGGCATCTCCGGGTCCAATTGCTTTTTGTTTTGCTGGAATTGGGCTTTTTTCCGGAACTTCCGGAAACAACAAGAACTCAAAGTGCAGTGGTTACAAGTGAGTACCTTCTCATGAGTGCATCCAAAAACCATGGGACTCTGGGTTACCTTTGATGGAGGAGGTGATGCTTGTTCGGAGATTTGAGTGGCGTGGGTGCATCTAAGTCCGGAAAGGGACTGAGGTGCAGAGGAAGTAGGATAGGCAAGGGCTCAGGGTGATGGGGAAGGCGGTGGGCACATTGGGAGGGATTTGGAGTCTGTCAGTCAGTTCAGGTTTCCATACGAAATGCCACAGATGGGGTGGCTTAAAAAACAGACATTTCTTTTCTCACAGTTCTGGAGGCTAGAAGTCCATGATCAGGGTTCCAGCCAATTTCATTTTTGGTAAGGACCCTCTGCCTGGCTTGTAGACAGCTGCCTTCTTGCTGTATCCTCACATGACTTTGTCTCCAAGCCTGTGCAGAAAGGGATTAAGATCTGGGTGTCTCTTACTTTTCTTTTTTTTTTCTTTTTTTGAGTCGGAGTCTCACTCTGTTGTCCAGGCTGGAGTGCAGTGGCAAGCTCATGGACCAGAAGCCTTAACCTTCTAGGCTCAGGTGATCCTTCCTTCTGCCTCAGCATTCCAAGTAGTTGGAATCACAGGTGTGCCTCACCACGCCTGGCTACTTTTTTGATTTATCGTAGAGACGAGGTCTCACCAAGTTGCCCAGGCTGGTCTCAAACCCATGGGCTCAGGCAATCCTCTCACCTCCACCTCCCAAAGTGCTGGGATTATAGGCGTGAGCGACCACACCCAGTTCTTCCTCTTATAAGGACACCAATCCTGTGGGATTATGCCCACCCTTATGACTTTATTTAACGCTACTTGTCTCCCTAGAGGTCTCATCATATCCAAATACAGTCACATTGAGGGTTAGGGTTTCAGCATATGACTTTTAGGGGGGTACAGACATTCAGTCCATAGCAATGTTGTTGGAAAAGTGAATGAATCTACTGTTCATGTTTCCCCCATCCTAGCTGTGTGTTCTTGGGACTCAATGAGTATGGATTGATTCAAGGAATACGTTGTGTTGGAGTGAGAGGAAATGTTGAAGGCCATCGTTACTTAGGGAAATGATGGAGCAGGCTGTGACTCACAGCAGCAGGGGAGAACCACAGCAGGAGTGTTTTTGGTGCCCACATATGGAGGGGTTGCCCAACCAGTGACCCACAGAGTCTCTGGAGAAGACAGTGCCCAGGTGTGTGCAGAAATTCTGACTTCTGTACTGAATCTGTCCATTTCCACTCCTCCTGCTTTGGACAATCCATTTGCAAGAGGTATCAGGGTCTTTTGTATCAAAGGATGCTGGGTGTCACCAGCCAGTCAAAACCAGACACAGCAAATTTTCTTATTTGTTTGTTGGGTCAGAACAGCCTGACTCCTTTCTTAACAATAGTGTGAATGAAACATGGAAAGGAAAATTGGACAAGTTAACAAGACCAGACAACAAGCTGACTTTTCTATCCATGAACCTCAGGAATCACTGTCAGTAGCACATGTCCGTACCGTGGCTGTAGCTGTGTATGGAATAGTCATCTTGCATAAGACTAGTGTCTCGAAGATGTCACTGCTAACTGACCAATGTTAAAAAGATTATCACCCATATACATTGCACAATAGGTCACCTTGTGTCCAGGCTCAGCACAAATCTTATGCTGTAAAGAAACATCAGTCCAGAATTCAAAAGTAATTAAAAAGGCAATTTAATTTTTATTGCAGTCTTCTTAAAAATGATGCAGGAAATTTACATTAACTTAAAACTCCCTTATCTTTATTTCTTGTTCTCTTAATATCTCCTTCGTACATTGTGTTCTCACTCCATCCTCCCAGCTGACATGACTCTGTAGCTTTTCCTCCTCCCTTAATTAAATTATTTATTTTCTCGTTCAAATTTTTATTGTGTCTGTTCTATGTGTCAAGTTCTGTGAATATAGGCAGACCAGAGACATGGTTCTTGCTGCCTCAGTTTATTTTCTTTGGTTGTGGGTATCTAGTATCTTTTTTCTCCCTCCCCTGGAAGATTCCTAGAAGCCACTAGTCCCAAATTATAACTTAGAAAGGATCATCAGGACAAGAAAAATAGATCTTACATTTGAAAGAAACTTTGGAGGTCAGGTCCGGTGTCTGGGGGTGGGCTGGTTTGAGAGGACCCCTCTGCAGTCTTCTTGAAATCACTCAGGCTCTGCTTTGTCTTACTCAGCCTATCCCCTGCAGGAGACAGTAGCCTTATCCATAATGTCCACTGTAGTGGTCCCCACACCTGGAAAATGAGGTGCTCAGTTAATGGTTGTTGGCTTTTAGGTGAAGGAGGAACTCCTAATTCTAGGAGGCAGCCATGATCGGGCAACTCTAACTTTTAAAGAACCTTCACAATATTGAGCACAAGTCTGCCTTCCTACAGCGTGGCCCAAGATGCACCAGACATTGTGCTAGCCTTTGAAGATGCAGAGACACAGAGACAAATCAGACAAAGTCCCTGCCATGTGGAGCTCACAGTCTGGTGGGGGAGAGAGAGTGACAGACAGGTTGGGTGACGACATGTTAACGATCTGTGAGAGCAGGCAAGATTGTGGGTTCTGGGGTCAGACCACCAATTTTATTTTTAAAATATAGAGATGAGGATCTTACTATGCTGCCAGGCTGGTCTTGAACTCCTAGGCTCTAGCAGTCCTCTTGCCTCAGCCTCCCAAAGCGCTAGGATTACGGGTGTGAGCCACCGTGCTCTGCCATAGACCATTACGTTTAAATCTGGGCCCTGCCACTTACTTGGGCAAGATGTTTCACCTCAGTTTCCTCATCTCTAAAATGGGGCTAGGAATGCTATCTGCCTACAAGTGAGTGTGAGGATAACATGCACAGAGAGTGCTTGATTATAGTAAGTGCTCAGTAAGTGTCTGTCATTTTTTATTTTTATTTTAAAGGTGTGGGGTATAATTCGGGGTTAGGTACATAAGTGGTCATCGTACAGGTAAAGTTTGGGCCTCCCCTGGATCCCCAGTTCACCTGGTTTGAGATTGGGTGCACTTATTGATGTTATGTGCCCCCCTCAGCAGTGTCCCAATACTGTCAATCCCTTTCTTATAGTATTATGACAAATGTTCAGGGTCCACTTATGAGTGAGTACATATAGTACTCAGATCTTTGTTTCTGTGATAGATCACTGAGTATGATAGGCTCTAAATCCACCCAAGTTGCTGCGAAGTCCATCATTTTGTTGATAAATGTCTGTTGCTGTACTATTCTGAATGCTGCTTGCACAGGACAGCAACCTCCAACAAAATGTCCCCTCTAAGACGAACACCAAGACAGTTTGAAAGTCCTTGGTAGGATTGTTTTTGGTGCTTATTTCTGAGCCACACCAGGGAATTGAGCTTGGAATTTGCCTTAACTTCTGTGTCCTGGAGTCTTTTCTGTACTGGGATTTGCAGTGATCCTGGTTTAGACCAAGTGAGACTCAGAAGGCTGGGAGGGCACAGTGGGACTGCAGGAATCACTGAGTAAGCTGAATATCTCCCAGGGTTCACCACCTTCCAACCTGTAGATTGAAATTGGGTGTGTTCATATTGTTGCTAGGTGCTAGATTTCTTTTATTTGTTTCTTTACTCATTCAGCCATTCATTTGTTTATTCAACAAACATTCATTTAGCACTTACCATGTGCCAAACCCTATGTAAACGCTGTGATAACTGAGATGAACAAGGAACACTTTTTCTCAAGAAGCTCTTACCCTAGTAGGGGAAATACACATGAAGATAAACAATTGCAATATAGTGTGATGCATACCATAATAATCTTTACAAGGCACAATGGGTTTTTGGGAGTGGGGGAAGGGAAGTCACATTCTGCCTAGCAAAAAGGGAAGTCCTTACCAAAGAATTGACACTTGAGCTGAATTTAGGGTGTAGAACTGGTAGATGACATTGAAGAAGGTGTTGGAAAAAACTCCCAGGTAAAGGAAGAGAAAATGCAAAAGCCTGGGGGTGAGGCATGAAGGAGCCTGTTCTTTTTAGGGGAACCAGGTGTGTATTTGGATGGCAGGGTGGGAACCCAAGTGTAGGAGAGTAACGGTGAGAAGGGAGAGGCAGGGACACCCCTCAGAGTTCAGAGTCACGCTGGGTGTTCTCAATACACTTTCACTTATTTCCCTCTGTTTATTGTGGAGTGCTTAGCTTTATGGAGACCAGAAAGGGGTATCCAGATTTTAAAAAATTATCATATGAAAGAAATTGCAGGCGGCTGGCTCGGTGGCTCAGCCTGTAATCCCGCGCCTTGGGAGGCTGAGTGAGTGGATTGCCTGAGCTCGCGGGTTCGAGACCTGCCTGGGCAACTTGGCGAGACCTCATCTCTACAATAAATCAAAATATTAGCCGGGTGTGGTGGCGCGCACCTGTAGTTCCAGCTACTTGGAAGGCTGAGGAGGAAGGATCGCAGGAGCCCAGCAGGTCGAGGCTACGGTGGCCGGGAGCGGCCACTGCACTCCAGTCTGGGCGACAGAGTGAGACTCCGACTCAAAAAAAAAAAGAAAGAAATTGCAGGCGAGGCGCAGTGGCTCATGCCTGTAATCCCAGCACTTTGGGAGGCTGAGGCGAGAGGATTTCCTAAGCCCAGGGATTCGAGGTGAACCTGCGCAAATTGGCGAGACCTTGTCTCTACAATACGTTAAAAAATTAGTTGGGCATGTTGGCATGTGCCTATAGTTTCAGCTACTCAGAAGGCTGAGGTGGAAGGATTGCCTGAGCCCAGCAGGTCGAGGCTGCAGTAGCTGTGAGCATGCCACTGCACCCTAGCCTGGGCAACATAGTAAGACTCTGACTCAAACAAAAAAAAAAAAAAAAGAAAGAAAAAGAAAAAAATTACAGATGACACTGTTATGACTAAGAAAGCGAGAAGTCAGACCAGCATGCCAAGTTTCAGATTAAGAGTTTTTTATTAGTGTGCGGTCAAGAGTGGCTCATGCCAGGAGAGCTCTTGACAAACCAGTGCAGTTTGTGACAAGCTTTTTTAGGTAAAATTTGCAGTGTTGGCTACATAGTAACTTAGTGACCATAGCAACAATTAACTAACAACTTGGCAAACAAAATGGGAACTTTTGGTTTTTAGGGTGTTTTGATTAATTTTATGTCCCAGGTATAGCCCGTGACCAGAAAGTCCCTGGAGTTCTGCCAACAAGATATAGTTTAAGGCAGTTACATAGAGACAAGGTAGAAGAATTGTTACACAACGGAGTTACCTTGGTTAGGTCACTAGCAAAATATAAGAACAAAATATGAAAATATAACAATGGGGTTTTGCAAAGCGTAACATTTGAGTTCAGTTAACAAAGCATACAATTACATGGAACTTATGGCTAGGGAGATTTGTAACAGTCAGCAGGGAACAGTCAGCACGACCTGCCCAAAGGGGACAAAGCTGGGGGTCTGTGGTCATGGGAACGTTACAGTAATCACACGTAGGTATTGAGGGGTGATTCTTAGGTCAGGCAGGCAACTAAGATGGAAGCTTTAAACAAAATGGAGTAAGCTGGCTGATACTATTATTTTGCTAGCAATTTGATTTTATTAACTGATTTAGCTTATTTCAACACAAATAAATGGAAAAATATCTCATATTCATGGATTGAAAAAAATCAATATTGTTAAAATGACCATACTGCCCAAAGCAATCTACAGATTTAATGCAATCACTATCAAAATACCAACTTCATTCTTCACAGGACTAGAAAAAATGATCTTAAAGTTTATACGGAACCAAAAAAGAGCCCAAATAGCCAAAGCAATTCTAAGCAAAAAGAACAATTGTGAAAGCATCACACTACCTGACTTCAAATTATACTGTGAGGCTATAAGGTGTTGAAAAAAATTCCCAGGTAAATTGGTATTGGTACAAGAATAGACAGACTGATTGACCACTGGAATGGATTAGAGAACCCACAAATAAAATCACATTCCTACAATCAACTGATCTTTGACAAAGCTGACAAAAATAAACAATGGGGAAAGGCCATCCTATGCAATAAATGACGCTGGGAAAATTGGCTATACTCGTATGCTCATTGGAGCACTATTCACAATAGCAAAATCACAGAACCAACCTATGTGCCTACCGACAATTGATTGGATAAAGGAAATGTGGTATATCTACTTCATGGAATACGACACAGTCATAAAAAGAATGAAATAACGTCCTTTGTAGCAACATAATTCAAGTTGGAGCTCATCATCTTAGTGAACTGACTGAGACAGAAAACCAAACACTGAATGTTCTCACTCAAATGTGGACGCCAAATGGTCACAAAGATGGAACTATAACAATAGACACTTGGGGACACCACCGGGGAGGTTAGGGTACAGAAATCACCTACAGGGTACAATATTCACTATCTGGAGAATGGGCCACCTGAGATCCAATCCCTACCACTACACAATAAGTCCATGTAACGAACATGCAAGTGTATCCCTTGAATCTAAAACAAAGATGAAAAACTGTAAAAAAAAAATCATCATTAAAAAGTTTGAACATAATCAAAAGTTGAGAGATAGTACAATGAATTCATCTATCCATCACTCAGGTTCCACGATTGCTATGTTTTTTGCTACATTTTGCTCTATTCGTTTTTTTTTTTTCTTTTTCCTGGCTGAAATATTTTAAAGCAAATCTCAGAAATCATGGCCTTTTTTACCCACATATTTTGAGTTGGCTTGTTTGACTCAGGATCCAGACAAGGTGGGTGGAAGGATGATAATCTGAAAGATTAGGCCGATGTGGCAATAGGGATGCTGCAGTGGGCAGGCTCTAGGATGATTCGCAGGGATCCTGTCTCCTGGAGGTCAGGCCCTTGCTTAATTCTCTCTCACTTGAGTGGGTGGGACCAATAGAACATGGCAAAGGTGAAGGGGCCTCACTTCTGTGATAGGTTATATAAGATTCTGACTTCATCTTGCTAGTGGACTGTCTCCTTTGTTGCCTTTGAGGAAGCCAGCTGCCATGCTGTAAGCTTCCCATGGAGATGCCCATGGAGCAAGGGACTGAGGACTTCTTCCAGCCAACAGCCAGCAAGAGACTGAGGCCCTCTGCTCAAGAGCCTGCAAAGAACCAAACCCTGTTAACAACCAGAGCACTTGGTCTGTAACTCCAGATCAGGCAGGCACTTTGACTACAGCCTCCCGAGGAAGCCTGAGGCAGAGAACCCAGCTCAGGTGTGCCCAGGTTCCCAGCCTTCAGAGTGTAAGATAATAAGCGTGTCCTGAGCCGGGCTTGGTGGCTCAGCCTGTAATCCCACGCCTTGGGAGGCTGAGGTGAGTGGATTGCCTGAGCCCGCGGGTTCAAGACCCGCCTGGGCAACTTTGTGAGACCTCATCTCTACAATAAATCAAAAAATCAGCTGGGCATGGTAGCACATGCCTGTAATTCTGGCTACTCAGAAGGCTGAGGCAGAAGTGTCGCCGGAGCCCAGCAGGTCGAGGCTGCGGTGGCCGGGAGCGGCCACTGCACTCCAGTCTGGGTGACAGAGTGAGACTCCAACTCAAAAAAAAAAAAAAGCGTGTCCTGTTTTAAACCGCTGCATCTGTGGTCGTTTTGTGCAGCAATAGATAATGAATACAGATGTGTTTGGCTGCCCGGAACAGAAAACCCAACTAGCAGCGGCTTAAAGAGTAAGATTTCTTGTTGGTGTAACAGGAAAGTAGACAGTTCCAGGGTTGTTTGAACAACTCCAGATCTTTACCCTTCTCCGTCATTCTCAGTGTGCTGGGTGATGTCTTCCATCATGATGGAAATGTGATTGCTTCAGCTTCAGGCACCAAGTCCTCGCCACAGTGACCAAGCAGTGTGGAGAGGGTGTCCCTCTCTTATTAGGGAGAAATCGTTTTTCCAGCAGCATCCAGCAGACTTCTCTGAGCACCTCAGTTACTCAGAAGCTACATGATAGAGTTGGGGAAAAAAGTGTGTTCTAAGGGGTCCCAGTCCCAAGAATCGAGTGTCTGTTATCATCACATGCATTGCAGCGCAATACAGTGGCCATCTGTGGTGACTTTAGCTGTTAGCCAGAGGGCGAGGAAGTTCCTTTTGGCACCTGCTAGGCTGAGGGAGGAGGCCTGATGTGCAGCTTAATGTGTGGAAAAGGTCGCACATAATCCCCTGTCGACATGCAGTGTTCACCTGGCAGATATTGATGGTGGCCTCTCTGGTTGCCATTCCTGCTTTCTTCCTCGTTAATAAAACAACAGTTTTCAGGTGGCAAAGTATCAGCCTCAGGACGTGAACTGCTCTCTAGTCCAAACCAATCATGTGATCTTACTTCCCTTTGTCAGGTACTAGGTCCAGGAATGGGCAAGTACAGCTTAGATACTTAGAAGATATATGATGCTAAGCTGTTAAGTATCTTGAACAGTGCCTAATGTGTGACAAGCGATCCCCAAATTTGCTGGTATGCAGCCATAAGTGTTTCCTTCTCTTGCACAGTCCTGTGGCTCAGCTGTGGGCTCTTCTGGGCTTGGGTGGGCTTGGCACCAGGTTCAGGCCTGCTGCACGTGTCTATATTCTGGGACAAGCAGCTATGGAGGGCATTGTCTTCTCGGGGCAACAATGGAGCCCTCAAGCCAAGCTGAACTGTGCAAGTACATTGAAAGTCTCTGCTCACTTCATGTCTGCTCATGTTCCGCTGGCCAAGGTGAGTCACATGATGACAGCCAATATCAGTGGGGTGGGGAAATGTACTCTGCTGGGAGGCACTGTGAATTCACATGGCAAAGGGCACACACTATTATTCCGGGGAGGTAGTGAAGAATTGTGAACAACAATCCAATCTGTCTTGGTGGAATGATACCATGACACCTCATGTGCAGATAATAAATAAATGTTTACTTTAAGACTCTGAATTTTGTGACTGGCCACATGCAGAAGATTGAAACAGGACCCCTACCTATCACCGTACTCAAAAATTGACTCTAAATGAATCAAAGACCTAAACGTAAAACCTCAAGCTATAAGAATCTTAGAAAATGCGGGAGACACCCTTATGGAAATTGGAACTGGCAGCCAATTCCTGATCAAAACCCCAAGTGCCCATGCCATAAGAGATAAGATAGACAAGTGGGGCCTCATCAAACTGAAAAACTCCTGCAAAGCAAAAGAAACCATCAAGAGAGTGGGGAGACAACCCACAGAATGGGAAAGAAATATTTGCCACCTGTATATCTGACAAAGGCCTAATATCTGGGATCTACAAGGAACTCAAACACGCCAAAAGGAAAAAAACAAACAGCCCCATTAAAAAGTGGGCAAAAGACATGAATAGACACTTCTCAAAAGAAGATATATGGGCAGCCAACAGACACATGAAAAAGTGCTCAGCCTTACCAATCATCAGAGAAATGCAAATCAAAACCACCTAACCCCAGTAAGAATGGCCATCATTAATAAAACAAACAACAGATGTAGGTGAGGATGCAGAGAAAAAGGAACACTTCTACACTGCTGGTGGGTATGCAAACTAGTGTAACCTCTTTGGAAAACAGTGTGACAATTTCTGAAAGAACTAGAAATTGACCTCCCATATGACCCAGCAATCCTCCTATTGGGAATATTCCTGAAGGTACTCAAATCATTCTACAAAAAAGATACCTGCACACTCATGTTTATTGCAGCTCTATTCACAATAGCAAAAACATGGAACCAATTGTGCTGCCCAGTCCACCAATTGTGCTGCCCATTGAAGCTGGAATGGATAAAAAAATAAGTGGTTCATATGCACAATGGAATATTATGCAGCCATAAATAAGGACAAACATATGGACTTCGCAGCAAATTAGATGGATTTAGAGTCTATCATACTCAGTGATCTATCACAGAAACAAAGAACAGAATATCATATGTTCTCGCTCATAAGCAGACCTTGAACAATTATTATAATACTATAAGAAAGGGATTGGCAGTAGAGGGAAACTGCCAGGGGAGCGGAGGCACACCTCATCAACAAGGGTATCTGCATAACCAACATTTGTATACCTAACCCTGAATTGTACCTCATCTCTACAATAAATCAAAAAATGAGCCGAGCGTGGTAGCGCACGCCTGTAGTTCCGGCTACTTGGAAGGCTGAGGCGGAAGGATCGCCGGAGCCCAGCAGATAGAGGCTGTGGTGGCCGGGAGCGGCCGCTGCACTCCAGTCTGGGTGACGGAGTGAGACTCCAACTCAAAAAAAAA
>CAUYQG010192649.1:0-10305 GCA_963574415.1 Tarsius wallacei
TGGTGGCTCAGCCCGTAATCCCGCGCTTTGGGAGGCTGAGGTGAGTGGATTCCCTGAGCCCTCGGGTTCGAGACCTGCCTGGGCAACTTGGCGAGACCTCATCTCTACAATAAATCAAAAATCAGCCGGGCGTGGTAGCGCAGCGCCTGTAGTTCTGGCTACTTGGAAGGCTGAGGTGGAAGGATCGCCAGAGGCCAGCAGGTCGAGGCTGTGGTGACTGGGAGCGTGCCACTGCACTCCAGTCTGGGTGACTGAGTGAGACTCCAACTCAAAAAAAAAAAAAGAGAGAGAGAGAACACTGAAACCCAAGTGCCTAGAGAAAGGTGTCCAAAGAAACAGGCTGATTCCCTTCACTGAACCCTAGAAGGTCTTAGGAAAGTAGGCGTTTTGGCCTAGGAGGGATACGAATGGAGCTGAAAGCAGGAGATTTTGTTTAAAGTCTCTATAAGTTTGCAGCAACTTGGATGGGCTTAGAGTCTATAATATTGAGTGATCTATCACAGAAACAAAGAACTGAGTATCACTTATAAGCAGACCTTGAACAATTATCGTAATACTATAATAAAGGATTGGCAGTAGTGGGAAACTGCTGGCTGGAGACGGGGTGGGGAGCAGGGAGGTCATACCTCATCAACGGTATCTGCATAATGAATATTTGTATACCTAACCCTGAATTGTACTCTACATTAAATAAATAAATAAATAAAGAAAGAAACAGGAATTCAATAGTGGTTTAAAAAAAAGTCTCTATAAGGAGTACTTATACTCTTGACTCATATTACCTGATGACCATGGCAGGAAACATGAAACTTATTCTCCAGAGTAAATTCAGTCTCTGGGTCTGAGGCTCTTTGTTGAAAGCAGAAGGGTTAAATTAAATTCTACTGGAAGCATTGGGAGATATTCCATCCTAACCCTCCTGTTTGGTATCCAGATTCTTGGAAGCCAGGCTTTTATATTTCTGGACAAACTGAACAGCAACCAAGAAAACACTTACAGACACCATTGTTTGTGACTCCCCTAAATGAAATTACTCTGCAATGCAACTGTATAGTCAATGAGCCTTCTCCACTTGCACAAAGCTTCCAAGCATCTTTTACTTTTTGTTTTTTTGCAACTTGTAAATACAAATATAAAATCAAGCCTCATCATACATTTTTAAAAAGACTCTAACAACAAAGAGACAAAAAGCAACATGAAGACAATAATTTGGAGGGAATAGATGCAGTGCAGGATGCATTAGAAAGCATCTGAAAGAAGAGAAGATATTTCATTCGTGAAACAAGAACAGAATGCTATAAAAGAAACTGCATGTATATGTGTTATATATATATATATATATAACACACACATATATATACACACACTCTGGGAATTCCCTTTGTGGCTTCGTGTGTGGGCGCATGAGACAGGTAGAGAGAGAGAGAGAGAGAGAGAGAGAGAGAGAAACATACACTGAGAAAATGAAAAGAAGTAAATTATCAAACAAATAATACAAATAATTTTCCAAAATTAAAATCTTCAACAACAACAACATTGAAAGTCAGTCCAAGAAGAGAAACTGTCAAAATATGAGAAGAAATAATTTCTTTTTATTTTTTACTTTATTTTATTATACAGATGTGGGGTACAAGCCAGGATTAGGTACATAAATCTATGTGCAGGTGAAGTTTGGGCCTCCAATTGGTCCTCACTTCTCCTAGTTTAGGACTAGGTACACTGCTTATTTCATTGTCAATATATATTACACACCGACCCATAGCTTGGTATACAATTCCAAGGTGAGAATTATTTGTTCTCTTTGTGTTGTTACAAGAAGAAATAATTTTCACCTTGGAATTGCATACCAAACCATGGGTTGGTATATAATATATATTGACTTTGACAATGGAATAAACAGATCTTCAGAATTGTAAGGTATCAAAAAATGCCTCATAAAGGCACTGGAGAATGTACTCCACTAAAATAATGGAATAAATGAAGAAAAAAGAAAATGGAAAACAAAACAAAAGAACAGAATTTCCCACAGGGAAGCAGCAAAGGGAATTCCCAGAGTGAAAAGAAGGTGGTCCCAGACAGAGTCGTGTGCCCAGTGAAGAAAATAACCAGTCCAAATTGGGGCAGAAGGACAAAGGAGTTCAGAAGAAAATGAAGATAATTTAACATATTCGTGTGGAAAATAATACTGAGACAGGCTGAAAAGTTTAGAGAGAATTAGTGAAAGAAAAGCATATGAAGAAATGAAGCAATTATTAATGCCAGAAAAACAAAACTTATGTTAAAAAAAGAAAATACAATGACAGTAGTAATAATCTAAGCAGTGATCAATATTTATATCATCATACCATTCTAAATTATAATATTTTAAAGAAGAAATTGAGTTATAATTTTATTGGGAGGATGAAAGTAATGGTGCAAGGATGATAACCTCTTTTCTTCCATATAGGAAATCAATAATAATAATAACATATATCATCATATTACTTAGAAATATGGAGATAAATATGAAAAACAGCTAAAATTACATAAAGTGATTGATTCTTAGGAGGAAAATTCAGGAGTGGTATGGGTGGGCATGGGACTTCTAATTTTTTATTTAATTGAGCTTTGTAATATTCAACTTTTTATTATCCAGAGTACATATATTCCTACAAATCAATAAGAGAAAAACAACTCACCAGAAAAGAGGCAAACAATTCACAGAGGAGAATATTCATTTGGCCAATTGTTTACTAGTAAAAGGTTGCTCAGTTTTACAGGTAACCCGAAAGCAAATTGCAAATTAAACAACAGTGAAGTACCACCAGCTTGGCAATGGACTAAACATTGGCAATGATAAATGTTGATAATGATGTGAAGAAATTAGAATCACATCCTGTTTGTGGGCATATAAGTGATAACTTCCACCCTGGAGAATAATCTGGGAACATTTTGAAAAGCGGAAGATAA
The DNA here is from genome assembly GCA_963574415.1 of Tarsius wallacei. Taxonomy (NCBI): domain Eukaryota; kingdom Metazoa; phylum Chordata; class Mammalia; order Primates; family Tarsiidae; genus Tarsius; species Tarsius wallacei. The sequence continues at coordinate 2,950 of CAUYQG010192649.1, forward strand.
GTACATGCTATGACCCAGTAGATTTACTTCTAGACAAATACCATGTATCAGTCTGGAATGGCCTTCCCCAAATCTCCCTGAGGACATGTGTCACTCAGAGTGGGTGGATGGTGGACTGATGTCTTCCCAGTCTCTTCCCTGGAGGTTATGATTGAGAAAGACTGATAAAGCTTGGGATTCTCTCTTAAAGAAAACTTTGCTTGTGTATGCAAGGCTGTTTGTTGCAGCATGGTTTTTAACAAGTATAATTTGGAAATTACTGAAATATTTATTAACAGATATATGGATAAATACACTGTGGTACAATGAAATAATGTTGAAATAAACTGTGTAATTACTATACACATATACATTAACATGAATAAATCTTGAAAATGTAATAGTGAATAAAACATCACAAAATGATAAGTACAGCACATCACACATGCAAAGTTTAAGCATGCAAATAGTACTATATATAGTACTATAGTGTATATTATTTATTTTAATACTGTATATGCTATTTTATATTTTTATAGTCCTTTTGTATATTTATTTTATATATACAATATAAAACAATTAAGGAAGTGATACATTTCAGCTTCAGGGAAGTGGTTACCTCTGGAGAGAAAAGGGGCTTCAATTCTGTGTAATGTTTATGAACCGCGTAAAAAAGATTTGGGGCAAATATAACAAGATTGTTTATGGGGTACATGGTATCATCGCTTCTTCCTCTGCCCTTTTTGATGTTTTAATGATTTTACTTTAAGAAGCAAAAAAACAAATAGGCTTTCTTAGAAATTTCAGTGATTTGTACAATGTCTCATTATTATGGAAGCACAGTCTGAAACCACATTAAAGTCTCTCATGTTTCTTTAAGAAGAAGGAGAAGAGGTTAGCTAGAAAGCCAATGGATCCAGTGTGGGACTATACTGCAAAAAAGCACATGATGTTAATTCAAATTTCTGAGTTCTAGCCCTGGAGCAGATATTCTCAAGTTATGTAATTGGAGAAAGTAATTGCAGCTGGCCTCATGTTTTTTCAGCTGTAAACAGTGGAAATTAACTACCTTAACGTAGGTGGAGCACCTACCGGTGCTTGAGACCTGGTACCAACTCTGAATTCCTTTTTTTTCCTCCTGTCCTCCTTAAATTGGACCAACAACCATGTGTCTAAAGATGGTGGTGTAAATGTGCAAACCATGCCATTCCTTGAAGTAACATCACATCTTCATGAGATATTATTTGACCAATCTCTAATTGTGTGGTTAATTCACATTTGAATGCTCTTTGATCTATAGAAACACAGGTCTGCATGATGTACTTGACATGTACATCATTGGGGAGAAGTTATTTGGTTTTTCTTACAAATTTTGGCTCCTACACAGGTTATCTGCATTAAAAACAAAAGAAAACAAGCAAAACCCTTAATCATGTACTTTGATGCATCCTCACATGAAATATTAACTTTTGACTCCATCCATTTTTACTGAGTATCAGTTTATGCTTTATCCTTTATGTAGTTCAGTAGCTTAAAAGAACTGCCATGAGCTATTACATCTCTAATAATAGCTATTATTAAAAGGACAAAAAATAACAAATGCTGGTAAGCACGTGGAGAAAAGGGAACCCTTGCACACTGTTGGTGGGAATGTAAATTAGTACAGCTATTATGAAAAACAGTATGAAGTTTCCTCAAAAAATTAAAAGAACGACCGTATGACCCAGCAATTCTACTCTTGGGCCTATACTCAAAGGAAATGAAATCAGTATGTCAAAAAGATAACTGCACTCCTATGTTTATTGCAGTGTTATTCAAAATAGCAAAGATAAGGAATCAGCATATGTCCATCCATGGATGAGTGGATAAAAAATAGGTATATATAAATGATAAATAATATTCAGCCATGAAAAAGAAGGAAATCTTGTCATTTGTGACAAATGTATGAACCTTAAGGACATCATGTTAAGTGAAACAAGCCAAGCACAGAAAGACACATACCACCTGATCTCACTCACATGTGGAATCTCAAAATGTTGTTCTCCTAGAAGTAGACAGTGATATGGTGGTTACCAGGAAAGGGTGGTTGGAGGTGGGAGTTGGAGAGATGTTGGCTGAAGTGTACAAAAATTTCAGTGGGACAGTAGGATTCAAGAGATCTATTGTACAACATGGCAGCTATAGTTAATAATATATTATATTCTAGAAAAATGCTATTGGAGTGGATGGAGAATAACTATGCTAGGTAACATATGCATTATTTAGCTAGATTTAACCAACCATTCCACAATGTATAATTATAAAACATCATGTTGTATGTGGTAAATATATACAATTTTATCTGTCAATGCAAAAAAAAAGACGAAGAAGAAGAAAAAAGAACCCCATGAATACATGTCTTGTTATAAAAAAAAGTGTGAAAAGTCCTAGACTTTTTTATTTTTCATCTTGCCTGCTTATATTATCAAGACCACCTGGTAAAGTAGAAGCTTTTAAATGGGCATGTGATTGGGACTGGCCATTTGGTAGTTAATTGAAAAAAATAACTTAGAGCATGAAATTATTAAAAATCAGTTAAAGGTTTAAATGTCTTTTGAAACTCCAGCTTTCACATGAATTCATTAGCCAGTGTGATGAAACCAATGTCCGTGTTTTGTGTGTGATTCCCACTGGAGGGCCCAGGATTTCTTGTGACTTCCAGTTTGGGATTCTTTAAAGTGGAGCAACAAATTAAGGACTCCTGGAAAGCAATTTGAAAAAGTACAAAATTCTCTTAGAGTTTTACTATTTTTTCTTTATTTTACATTTCTCTAAAATCTGAGAGCAATTTTTAAAGCAGCTTTACATTAGCAAGTCTCTTTAAAGTATTTATCTTAGTTTTCAAATAAACATCTGTTTTAGAACTTGTATTTATAGGTTTATGTAATATTTAGCAAAATTAAATAACAATAAAAGCTGAGACCATGGGCAAGTTTGAGAATATACACAACTAACTTTTGGTGGGTGGCACCACCCACCTGGGGGAGAGGAACTAAACGGGTCTAGTAGAGAACAGCCTATCTAGAGTATTCTGCATATTGTCAGCAACCACTGACAGATTTTATACATAGGAATGAAATGTGGTGAATCTGATAAATTAGTTAATTAGAGGTTGGTTAAAACCACTTCGGTATCTTAATCTATCTGAGTATTGCCACAAATAAAAACTGTGAGCTTTTAAGCCGGGCTCGGTGGCTCAGCCTGCAATCCCTCACTTGGGGAGGCTGAGGTGAGTGGATTGCCTGAGCCCGAGGGTTCGAGACCTACCTGGGCAACTTGGCGAGACCTCATCTCTAAAAAAAAAAAAAAAATTAGCCGGGCGTGGTAGCGCACGCCTGTAGTTCCAGCTACTTGGAAGGCTGAGGTGGAAGGATCGCCAGAGCCCAGCAGGTGGAGGCTGTGGTGGCCAGGAGCGGCCACTGCACTCCAGTCTGGGCGAGAGTGAGACTCCAACTCAAAAACAAAACAAAACAAAAAAACCCCCAAAACTGTGAGCTTTTAACAATTGAAGTGATCCAAAATATGCTTTCTCTGAAGTACGAGTCTTGTGTAACTTTACAGACATAAATGATTTTAAACAAATTTCCACTTTATGCCATATGACAGGGTAAAAATGTTCATAATCGCTTAGAGAAGAAGATAATGTTTTATGTGTCACTGGAGGAAAGTGTAAAACAAATATTTTACAATTTTTCTTTAGCCCATTTGTTGTTTTGATTTGACTCAAATAACCTTTTCTTGTTATTATAATCGACTTCCTAATGCATCTTCTCAATTGTGTGGGCAGATACACAGAACTTTATATGCATGAATAATATAAGTTGATGTAGCAATATATTTTCTTTGTTTTCACATTACACATACAGCACAAATCCTAATAAAACTAGACTGGAATATATTACAAATTCATTTGGTTAGGATTCAGTTACTGAGTGAGTGAATAAATATATATGATTTAAATTAAGAATGTGCAGTCCATTACTTACATGCCACCTCTTCTACTTTATTTTGACTTTTGCACTTATCATGTTTTATTAACAGTTCAAAGTCGTAAACTGAATACAGTGAAAGTCATATCTGAAAGTTGAGGTTAGAGGTTTGTTAGATGTTGGAATATGAAAGTCCTGAGAGTGACTGCAGAGAAACTTATCCTGAGATATATCAGTTAAGATTATTGCCATGTCAGTGATGCTTTGAGCTTCCTTTGTTATGGCCTGTACTGATGGTCTGGCTCAGTGTGTATCAAAGAGTGGTCAGTACACAGCCATACTGAATCCATATTCAGTGCTTGTTAAAAAAGCCCTTGGCTCACCACTCACCTATTCAATTTACTTCTCTGGAGGTAGAGCCAAAGAATCTGCATTTTAAATTAATCCTCTCACTGTTTCTTATACAAAACGAAGTTTGAGATTGTCCTAGTTCCTGTTTCTCAGAAGCAGAGCCTTCAGTAGGGTCATTGCAGTCATGGCACACTATTGATTGGTTCATTTACAGAAAAACCTGTGAGGTTGAGAGTGAAGCAGGGTGGAGAAGGGCAAAGAGCCCAGCAATGGTGTGGTCTCAAGTAAAGTTCTAGCCTTGGTTGACTCCACAGGGAGTAGGCTATGGAGTCATCCCTCTTTGAGGCAAGGGCAGCAGTATTTTGTACCCCAAGTTCAGTCAGTCATAAGTTGTGGGATGTATGGGGATAGGAGGTGCGAGGGGGACAGGTGCAGACCTTCCCCGGTGAGGTTGTTCCATTAGTAGGTTATCTTTGGCAGCCAACACTCACAGCAGCTGGGAGATGGGAGTGCTGGTTTAGTAAAGAGGATCTAAGTGGGGCACCGAAACAGCATCCATCACAGTCCACTCCTTGCATTGCTTGGATCCTCTTGCTTCTTTAAAAAAAAAATTATTTTAAAGATGTGGGGTAAAATTCAGGGTTAAGTATACAAATGTTCATCATGCAGGTACCCTTGTTGATGAGGTGTACCCCCCTCGCTTGCTTCTCACGTTAAGTTTGTTCCAGCCATACAGATCCTGAGATAGCCATGTCAGTGATGGGAGTTGCTGGGATAAACGACAGCCTCTACTACTGCAGTTGGTACCAATGTCCTAATTGATATTCATTGTCTTCTTTCTGTATTACCTGCTTCTGATCCCCCTCACCCTCAGGTAACCCTTATGACTTGTCTAGGTCGCTTGCCTTTTCAGTTGATGCAGACTTCATTCCTGAGGGGACTGAGTTCCCAGTTCTCATGGCTTTTTGAAACCAGAATTTCTGTACTTGCCCATTTACAGTCACAAATGGGCATGAATGTGCCAAGAGATGTACCAGCAGATGTGCCAGACATGTTAATTCATGTTCTTATTATTAAGAGGTGGTCCTACATCCTCATAACGATCAGGATTAATTTTTCTAGCAAGGAGGATAGCTCCTTTTTGAACCTAAAAGCCTACTGTCATAAAAAGTCCAATGTAGGCCAGGCTCGGTGGCTCAGCCTGTAATCCCAGCACTTTGGGAGGCCGAGGAGAGGGGATTGCCTGAACCCGAGGATTCGAGACCAGCCCGGGCAAATTGGCGAGACCTCATCTCTACAATAAAATAAAAAATAGCCCGGCGTGGTAGCGCGTGTCTGTAGTTCCGGCTACTCGGAAGGCTGAGGCGAAAGGATCACAGGAGCCCAGCAAGTCGACGCTGGGTTGCCGGTGAGCATGTTTGCCACTGCACTCCAGACTGGACGGAGTGAGAGTCCAACTCCAAAAAAAAAAAAAAAAGCCCAGTGTGACTAGGTGACAGTCATTGATTTGAGTTTAGTTGGAATTTTACTGTCTTTTTTGGGTGAGCATGTTCCTCATCTTACAACCAGGGTTTCTGGACTTGCAAACCTTAAATATGGGGATAAGAAGCACAAATTCTTCAAGTGAGTCAAGTGATGGTGAGTGGGGCTACTCCTACCTTCCTACTACTTGACACCTGCTCAAACGTATCCTGTCTGTTGGGAACACAGCACCATGTGATGGACTTGGATGAAGGAATTTACCGAATTCTGCAGACTAGCACCTATCCTTACAGGATCTTATCTTCAGAATGGTGACTCAGCAACATCTTTAAAAGACTGTTTCATCACTTTGTCTGGATAATAGTTTCTTGATGGTATAGAAAGTGGTAGACCTATGCATTTCATATATACATGACTGCTGCCACACCCCTTAGCCACAGAGTGGGTCCCTTGATCTGGAGTGATATTATGTAGAATTCCATGACCGTAGTCAACACTCTGTAAACCCTTGGATATTGGTGCTGGCAGAGAAACTGTGGGTGAGAAGGGCAAACTCATACTGTCAGAAAGCACTGCTTTCCTTTCCAGGATGGGAGAAGTCTGATACAACCAATTTATCACTAAGTAGTTAGTTGGTTTTTTTGAGAGATGGGTGTTTTGTATGTCCTAGTAAAGGAAATCTACATGAGGTACTAAAACGTATTCTACCACGTACCTTTTCTTTCAGGGTACAGCTTAAGCCAGATGTAACACAAAAACAAAGTTTGATCATATTTATAGATCAGTCTGTTGATTACATGAAGGCTAGCTGATACGACTACATGTTCAACTTAGCTGAATTTACATAGTTATTTTCAGTTTAGTTTGAGTAAACCTGAACTATATCTATTATTAGATCAGCTAATTTAATAACCACAGACATTTTGGTTGGGTAGAGTCAAACTTTGAAAAATGTAGCAGCTATTCACAATGAAAAAGCTCAGATACAGCAACTGCAGAGAGATTGCAAAGCCAAGTGAGGATTTCTTTTTGATTCTGAAAATTGCATTTTCTTTTTTTTAATTTTGAAGATGTGGGGGTACAATTCAGGGTTAGGTATGCAAATGTTTATTATGCAGGAACCCTTGTTGATGAGGTGTGCCCTCCCTCCTCTGGCAGGTTCCAACTACTGTCAATCCCTTTTTTATAGTATTATAATTGTTCAAGATCTGCTTGTGAGTGAGAACATGTGGCATTCAGTTCTTTGTTTCTTGTCTCAGTATTATAGATTCTAAGCCCATCCAAGTTGCTACGCAGTTCACAATTTTGTCCTTCTTTTTGGCTGTGTAATATTCCATCATGTATATGTGCCGCATTTTTTTATCCAGTCATCTTTTGATGGACAGCATGGTTGGTTCCATGTTTTTGCTATTGTAAATAATGCTGCAATAAACATGCCTGTGCAGGTATCTTTTTCATAGAGTGATTTGAATTCCTCTGGGTATATTCCTAGTAGGAGAATTGTGGGGTCATATAGAAGGTCGATTTTTAGATATTTTAGGAATTACCAAACTGTTTTCCACAGAGGTTTACTAGT
>CAUYQG010192652.1:0-43940 GCA_963574415.1 Tarsius wallacei
TGAGTAAAATTTTAAAAAAGAAAAAATCTTTTTCTTTCTAAGAACACAGAATTCTCTTTCTTCGAGCTGCTTAAACTGTCCTTGAAACACTTTACCTGTATGATGGCCACGTATGTACCTAACTCTGAATTGTACCACACACTTTAAAAATAAAAAATAAGCCGGGCTCGGTGTCTCAGACTGTAATCCCGCGCTTTGGGAGGCTGAGGTGAGTGGATTGCCTGAACCCGCGGGTTCGAGACTCGCCTGGGCAACTTGGCAAGACCTCATCTCTACAATAAATCAAAAATTAGTTGGGTGTGGTAGCGCATGCCTGTAGTTCCAGCTACTTGGAAGTCTGAGGTGGAAGGATCGCTGGAGCCCAGCAGGTCGAGGCTGTGGTGGCCGGGAGTGGCCACTACACTCCAGTCTGGGCAACAATGTGAGACTCCAACTCAAAATAAATAAATAAATAAATAATAAAATAAAATAAAAAATAAGAGGAAAAAAATAAAAAGGAAATTATCTTCGGCTATATTCTCCTAAGAAGCCAAGATGCCTCCCATAACTGCCTGGCAGAAAAATGGCAGTGGGAACGACTTTTCTTTGGTGCCGATGGTCATTGGTTGCAGTTTGTTCCAGGAGTTTTTTCAGTCCCCTGGACTCCTGAGCTACATTTTCTTGTGGGTCAAGAAGACATCATGTCATCAGAGAAGTACTTAAATTGGACATGGAGTGGTATGGTGCACTTGCGGTGTGGGGCTGTAAGCACACAGTGAGTGTGAACTTTCATTAAACTGCTTACTCTTGCTACAGTTGAAATCAAAGGCGGACTATAGGACAGTGATTCAGGGTACCAAAGATACCTGCTACAGGTTGTCTCTTGCATCACTCGGATCTGTTTACCACCAACATTAAATCTTTAAAGTTGCCACAGACTGCAGTGTCTATAAAAGGGGAGTTTATAAATATGTGGTTCATGTTGCCTCTAATAGACTCCCTAGAGGTACAGTGTCAATTCTTAGTCTGAATGAATGCATGTTGTAATAACTAGCATTTGAAGTTAGGGAAGCTTTCTGAAATTGCTTGACACAATGGTCACCTAAAAGCATAACCATATGGCCGATCCCTTTATTCCGTGGCATTCATCACCTGCTTTTTGGTAACGTAACTTAGTAGGGCATACAGGGTAACAAGATGTCTACCTGTTGTCACGATGTCATCAATTCTGTGATTCAGCATGATTTTCTGTGTATGATCAAGGCCATCAAGGTCTATATTTTTATAGAGAAGATGGGTGAAAAAAATGTATCATTAACATTACCTATGATAAGTGAGTGATTGCCTATGGTTGGAATTGCTCATCTTAAATGAGAATAGATTTATATCTCTTTTATCCATGGGGATGAAAAGGAATGCATGTGTGTATATGATTTTCTTTTTTCCAGCATAGCAAAATGACCCAAAATGTAATGGCTTAAAATAACCATTTATGGAATGAGTGATTTTTGTGACTCCATGGTTTTGGCTGGACTTCTTTGAGAGATTGTTTTGTTCTCTTCAGAGTACATTCATGCATTGGTGACTAGCTGCTGGGTCAGCTGGGATCTACACTGTCTAACGTGGTCTTAGCTGGATGCCCTTCTTGGTTCCACATCGAGTCTCATCTTATGATAGGCTGGCTTTCGTGGTGGTGGGAAAAACTCAGGGAAGAAGACAAGAGATACACAGTATAGCAGAGACAAATTTCTCCAGAAGCAACAATGGTTAGCTAGGCAGGGCGAGACAAGGAGTGTGAGAAGGAGTGTGAGACTTAACCTGCCCAGTGCTGGGGAGTGTAGAGGCTCCCATCGCTTGAAATCCTGCTTTATTTTCAGCTACCTCAAGACACATTTTCCCTTTTTAAATGTTGGGGGATTTTTCAGTTTCCAAATGGTTTAAAGTTCTAAGAATGTCCTCATTTAAAAATAAATGTTGATGAAAATTAGACAGGAAGCACAGAAAATGTATATTCTCATTAATGAAAGAGGTCAGAAGAAGCACTAAAATTATGAATATTAAAACATCCTTATCATATAAGATTGTGATATCACAGCATGCTTGTGTCATGGACAGAGGCTCAATGCTGTGATGAATGACTCCCAGTTCTCAGGGTGGGGAGTTGTTCATGCAATAGGAATCCATATGTTCTCACTCATAAGTGGACCTTGAACAATTATAATACTATAAGAAAGCGTTTGGCAGTAATGGGAAACTATGGGTGGGGGGGTGGGGTTGGCAGTTGAGGGAAACTGCTAGGGGAGGGAGAGGCATACCTCATCACAAGGGGACCTGCATAATCAATGTTTGTATTCCTAACCCCGAATTGTACCCCACATCTTTATAATACAAAAATAAATTTTAAAAAATAGGAGTCACTTCTCGCCCACAAAGTAGTCCATGGTGGTTATTTGGTTGGTGATCTTCCTGGATGTGATTTAGGGTCTCAGACCTTTCCCTGCTGCCTTCAGGCTCTCTGCTGAGCCCTCAGCAGTTTAAGAACAGAAGAGGGAGGAGCAGAGAAGGGCGGAGAGCCACTAGAGAAGCACAAGAAAATGACTGCGAGCCAACGTGAAACTGGTTTCCATCATTTCCGTGCACAAAACCAGTCAGATCACAGACACAAGACTGACACAGAGCATTTAAATAAAGTTTTAAAAGAGGCCAAATCAGTCTGCGATTTCTGAAGGCAACACAGTGGTTCCCCAGAGAAAAGAGGGAGAAGGAACTGACTAGGAAACAGCAGGAGGGGAACACCTGGTGTTCCTTAATGTGGGTGATTTTGACGTGGTTACGATCCATATGTAATAATTCACTGAATGGTGCAGTAATGAATAGTGTAATTTCTCTGTGTGAGTTACTCTTCAATTTTTAAAATTTAAGCCGGGCTCGGTGGCTCAGCCTATAATCCCAGTACTTTGGGAGGCTGAGGCAAGTAGATTGCCTGAGCCCACGAGTTCAAGACTCTCCTGGGCAACTTGGCGAGACCTCATCTCTACAATAAATCAAAAATTAGCCGGGCATGGAAGCGCATGCCTGTAGTTTCATGCCTGTAGCTCCTTGGAAGGCTGAGATGGAAGGGTCGCCAGAGCCCAGCAGGTCGAGGCTGCGGTGGCCGAGAGCGTGCCACTGCACTCCAGTTTGGGTGACGGAGTGAAACACCAACTCAATAAACAAACAAACAAACAAACAAATAGAATTTAAAAATAATTTAAGGTGTTGAAGAGAATACAAAGACAAGCTATGGATCATGCTAAGGTAATTGAAAATCACATATCTGGCCAGGCGCAGTGGCTCAGCCTGTAATGCCAGCATTTTAGGAGGCTGAGGCGAAAGGATTGCCTGAGCCCAGGGGTTTGAGACCAGCCTGGGCAACTTGGTGAGACCTCGTCTCTTCAATAAATCACAAAAAAGTAGCCGGGCATGGTGGCGTGCGTCTGTAGTTCCAGTTTCTTGGAAGGCTGACGCAGAATGATTGCCTGAGCCCAGCAGGTTGAGGCTGCGGTGGCTGTGAACATGCCACTGCACTCCAGCCTGGGCGACAGAGTAAGACTTCAACTCAAAAAAAAAAAAAAAGAAAAAAAGAAAAAAGAAAAAGAAAACCACATATCTGACAAAGGAATTGTCTCTAGAATATATTAAAAAAACTCTCAAAACTCAACTGTAAAAGAAAACCCATTTAGAAAATGAGTGAAACATTGAACAGACACACCACTAAAGATGATATAAAGATGGCCAGTAAGCATATGAAAAGATGCTCCTCACCATAAGGGAAATGCAAACTAAACCTATAGTAGGGTAATACTGCATGCCTATTAGGCTAACCACAAGCCAGCCTGACCTATTTTACCTTTTTAACTTTGAATTTGATGCTCAGACGTCTCTCTTGGACATAAGGAAAGAGACTATAACAGACAGACATGTGGTGCCTTTAAATTTATCTTAATTTAAATCCTTCCATTGCAGAAATACAAATGTATGTAAGATGACTTTCCATATCCATAGACTGGCTTCCACAGAACTATATTTTGGTATATCCAAAGGCTGCATTAAAAAGACCTCTTCCAGTGAAACGCTCCATTTTATTTCCATAGAAGTTCTCTGAGAATCTTTGCCCACTTCACTTCTAAGAGAAAGCTTCTGACAGATCTAAGTAGCCAGGTTGTCTGTGCTTGTCTTGGGTGGCACCTTTTTTTGCCTAGAAACCTGGGAAAATGTTCTGGGGGAGCATGACTGGGTTGGCTTGAAGACAGAACCAAAACAGGGTGGGGTTGTGAGGGTGGAGAGCTGAAGAACTGTGGCATTCTACGTGTCCTATAGAACCCTGAACAGCATGGCTGATGTCCAAAAAAGTCCACCAAGTCTCTTGAGAATACACTTTCTCTATGGGCAGTGTTTACCTCCTTAACTCCTACTAGCTTGCTTTAGCTCCATCCCTTTTTGAGATTTGCAACAGCTGATGGACATCAGATCTTTGCCTTATTGTCTTTACTTTTCTTCTTTCTCCTATGATTCCTACACAAATAAAATAAAGATGAAATGAAATAAAATACAATAAATGCAAAAAGCATTTTCCTCTTCCCCTGCTGCTAACAGCAGAACACCACTCTCTCATGGGTAGAAACCAAGCAGAGGAATAAATTTAAGAGAAGGGCAGGACAAGAACTTTCTCTTTCGCTCTCCCTTTCTCTTTTAATCTTTATTTCTTTCACACACACACACACACACACACACACACACACACACACACCCATACATAAAAATTTTAAAAAACACAGATTAAAAAAATATACAAGGGCCAAATAGCTGTTTCTATCATACTTGAGTCTAAAAAAAAAGTTTGGCTCAACTAATTGCTTATTTATGGCAAATGTCTAGATATCTTTTAATAATAAAGATGGTTCTAAATCTTTCTGAAGAGCTATGCACCCACATGAGAAATGGGGTATCAGCATCTTAGTAACTAAGTCTATGACTTGTCTCCATCTAATAACTGGAGATAGCAAATTTCTTTCTTTCTTTCTTTTTAAGGTCATACTAGAACTTATTTATTTATTTTTAAAGGTCATACTAGAGTTTACTTTATTTTTTTAATTTTAAAGATGTGGGGTACAATTCAGGGTTAAGTATACAAATGGTCTTTATGCGGGTACCCTTGTTGATGGAGTGTGCCTGTTCCCTCCCCTGGCAGTTTCCCACTACTGTCAATCCCTTTCTTACAGTGTTATGATAACCGTTTACGATCTGTTTATAAATGAGAACATGTGGTACTCAGTTCTTTGTTTCTGTGATAGATCGCTGAGTATTATAGACTCTAAATCCATCCAATTTTGTCCTTCTTTATGGCTGCGTAATAGTCCATCATGTATATGTACCATATTTTTTTAATCTAGTCATTTTTCAATGGGAAGCATAGTTGGGTCCATGTTTTTGCTATTGTGAATTATGCTGCAATAAACATGCATGTGCAGGATAGTAAATTTCAAGGAGTTACGTGGGTTAATTAATGTCTAGAGGTCGAGGTCCTGCTCTTAATCAGAAAAAGATATGAAGGAATTTTCTTAGCTACAGTTCACAACTCACACAAAAGGCAGGTTCTGTGGTAGTCTCCTGGGAACTAATTACACCTTCCACTAGAGAATAAAAGAGTTTTATTTTTTTAAACACCTCCCCCACACACTATTATATATAATATATGTGTCTTAGAATCTGCCTGTGTCTATTATCTACTCTCTCCCTCCTCTTTCCACAGAAATATGAATAACTCTTCTTCCTCCTTCCATTCCTTCTCTTTCTACTTCTCTATTCTTTTCTTCTTTGAGTGGTAAGAGCTTCATAAAGTCTATGTGAATATTATTTCCCAGGAAGCCTGGGACTTCAGAAAAGGTGGTCCCTGGAGTTTGCATGAGGGCATTGCCACGGGGGGACTTTGTGCCACTTCTGGAGACACTCTGTACATGGTCTATCAAAGCTATTCTTTCTTGCTGGTTCTCCCTCCACCCCTCATGATGCAATGAGCAGACTAGTTCCAATGTCTCAACTAGTTCCAGTGTCTCAACTTTCCTCTGCAGTCACTTATAGGATGCCTGATCTGCTGGATTAAACCCTGGTAGAGCAGTTGCTCTGAGGAGCCTGGATTCTTGTGCCTGGATTTGGGGAACAGAGGTGCGGGATTTGAGGTGAACCTAGAGGCGGCATTGGGACCAGGGCCTGGTCTTGTTGCAGGCAACCAGAAGAGCTGAGGAAGGAAGGGAGGAGAGGCTGGGTCAGGTGAGCCCTGTGGGACCTGAGTCCCAAGAATTCTGAGATGGGCACCTGGAGGGCAGACCCTGGGCTGTGTTAAGGGGTGTGCCATCCAGAAAGGTAAAATGTTCCCTCTCTCTCAAATCCTGTCACTAATTATACCTTCCTCTAGTGAATAAAGGACTTTTTAAAAGTTATTATTACCTCTCTCTCTCTCTCTACACACACACACACACACACACACTCACACACACACTATATATATATATATATATATCAATGTCTGTCTGTGTCTATCATCTCTTCTCTCTCCTCCTCCCTCCATAGAAATATGGATCACTTTTCTACTCCTCCTCCTTCTCTTTCTTCTTTTTTCTTTGAGTTTAATTGTTGAGCTGGAATATCCAAAATTTGAATGTGTGATAAAGCTAAAATGCTTGCCCCCCCCCCCAGCTGTGGTCTTGTACAGGTGGCAAGCACAAGGTCGCCAGCCCTAAATGCCCACGTCCTTTCCCAGTCTGTCAGTCTCAGCACCTGGATTTCCAGAATGAACTTCTGATGGAATGGTATCATCTCACAGTTCCTTGACTTCGGCTCTCAGTGTGAATGGTATTTAAAGCCGATTTTTATTTTAGATCTTTTAGTGGGTTTGGGGGACACACACCAGGAACCCAATCTCACCTACTTAGCCAGCACCTGGTGCCTTTTACCTGGAACCCCTTGCCATAGGTAGGGAACTCTCTTTGGTTCTCTCTCTGCATACTCAGAATGTGCTGTTGTGGTAATGCTCGGTGACTCCCTGCTGAGCCTGGTCTCCATGTAGCCAAGACAATCCCATGCCTCTTCTTTTTCTGTATAGACCCTTGGCTGCTCCTGGGGAATCTCTCAAGCATCCTCTGCTCTCACCTTCCCTAGAGACATGGCTGGTCTCAAGACACAGAGCTCATGCCCATACTGTGGGATATCCTGCTGGTCCATCTCTGCCTAGAGACTTCTGCCATTGGAGTTTTGCCCCAGTTCACTGGTCCCTTCCCTGCAGAGATGCATCTGAAGCTCTCATAGGGACTCTCTGCCACAGACCTCTCCTGATGGAGGTGAGGGTGGGAACACGCCCACTCTTCCCACTTGGGGGAAGCCTGTCTTGTTTAAGCTTCCCTTTGTTTATCACTCCCACATTTGCCCTTTAAAAATACCCCCGATGTGAATTTTAAAATCCTCTAAGCAGTTTTCAGCCATTCACCTTGAAAATAATTATCTGGGTTTGGTATTTACTATCTGACAAGTACAGTCTTGAACTCCACTCAAAACATTCACTTTTATACACTAAAATTGTACAATCTTAGGAAATAGACAATGAAGAAATTTGTTTTCCTAATTTCCCCACTATTGTATCCTTCCACTGAGATAGTAAATATTATTTTAGAGACAAGCTCTTTCATTAGAGCAAGTCTATTTTTAATTCTACACATGTCATAGAGCAGTAATGAAAAGAATTCACAAGAAGGTCAGAAGAAAGCCAGCAAGGTAGAGACTCCTCAACACACCAAGGAAATCCTAACCAAGGAGTTGACATTATGGTCTACAGTGTTCATAGCTCGGTTCTCATTGACTGGAATGGTACTAGTCATAAAAGAAAGATGTTCTTAAACAGTGAGTGGAAACAGTAATTATTCCAAGTAAAAGGGTACAATGGACTGAGTTGTGTCCCCTCAAGACTGCCTATGTTGAAGTTGTAAGCTCTGGTTTCATGATATTTGAAGATGGAGACTTTCCTCGTCAGTTTGGGCTGCTCTAACAAATAGCATAGACTAGATAGTTTAGACAACAGCACTTATGTCTCACAGTTCTGAAGGCTAAGAAGTCCAAGATCAACTTGCCAGTGTCTGGTGATTTGAAGGTCCACTTCTTGGTTCACAGACAGTCATCTTCTTGCTGTACCTTCATATAGCAGAGAGAAGAGAGAGAGGAAGAAAGGTGACTCTTGTCTCTTCTTATAAGAGCATTCATCCCATTCATGAGGGCTTCACTTTATGATCTAACTATATTCCAAAAGTCTCACTTCCAAATGCCATTACATGCATGAAGTTGAAGACAATCATTCTTCGCGACCTACTACAGAAACAAAGAACCGAATGCCACATGTTCTCCCTCATAAGCGGGAGCTGAACATTAATCACAATAGCACAAAGGAGGGATCCACAGTTGGGGGATACCACCAGAGGAGGGGGGGTGGGTGGTATGTAAAACCACAAAGGGCACCTGGTTTAGGATTTCAACATATGAATTTTGGAGAGACTTTCGGCCTTTGAGTGGTAATTAGGTTTAGATGAGAACATGAGGGTGGGGACTTTCATGATGATACTAGTGTCCTCATAAGAAGAGATGCCAGAAAGTCTGCTTCCTCTCTCTGCCATGTGAGGACCTGGGGAGAAAGCAGCTGTCAGAACCCTACCACACGGGTACCCTGATCTCAGATTTCCAACCCCCAAAAGTGTGAGAAATATATTTTTGTTGCTGAATCCACTCAGTCTGTGGTGTTCTGTGACGGCAGCCTTAAATAAACTGATACATTAGATAAGGCACATTTCTGTGATATCAGGATCAAGTGTCCAAGCCATTAAAAAGGAGTATTGGGACTTAATGACAACCAGCAATATGGGTGAATTTCCTATCTTTGATTTTTGCCTCCATCATGGCCGTGAAGCAAGGACCCTTTTATCGGATAAAGGCATCAATACCCAGTAAGGGAACTTGAAAATTACATGTTTCTGAAAATAAGTATTTTACTGTTTGTTATCCATGCAAATAAATTGAAGATACCCACTTGCTTGTCTACTGAATAGAGAACAAAATTGAGAGGCCAGCAAGCAAAATGGTCACCAGAACCTACAACGCCAGCAGTTTCTGCACAAAATCAATCCCAGGAACTGGGGCAGCTCTTAGTCATGGGGAATCTGTGTCTACGATTTTAGCTGTCCTTCAAAAGCTGGAGATTTAGCGGTTTGTAGGAAGCAGTGATGTTGGAGACACATCCCAGCAGGAGAGGAGAAACTTGAAGGTGCTGGTCACAGGGCCTGGGCAGCTGCCATCTCTGGGTCCTGCTTCAACTTCCAACGTCGCAGCAGGTTCTTTGCTCCAAGGATAAAAACTGGTCGTTGTGGAGCAAAACAGATAACAAAAATGGAAGAATGCAGAGGGGTTCTTCTCCTCAAAACTACATGCGGCTTGGGGATGCACACTCTCAAATCCTCCCAAGGGCTTCTGGTAAAATGTGGCTTCTCCCTCCCTTTGAGGGTAGGTTTGCAGGATCCAAGCTGTGAGAATTCTCAGGGGTCAGGATTGAGGTTTTTAAGTACCTTTAGGGGGTTTGGAAATATGGCTTTGGACTATGTCTGATGGATGGATGGATTGATTACAAAGGATTTTTAACAAGTGACAGAGAACGTTGTCAGGGCGTCCCATTGCCTTCTTTAGCTCCTCTGGGCACGTGTGCTGTATGTACCAAGACAGGAAACTCTGGGGACACTGCAAATCCACTCCCGCCCTTTCTCTGAAAAATAATGTCTAATGATTCAATATTGCTTCTATTCTGGATTCCCAGGAGGAAAAAGAGACCCTGGACTTGAATGATCTGTAAATAATTTTCGTTTTCGCCAGAGCTGAAAGTGACGAATCTTATTTGCCAAGCTGTATTGCAAGCTGCTGCTTTTGAGACATAAAATCTGTTCGATGTGGTTGTTTATTTTTTTACTTTTTTTTTAACTTTATTTTATTATAAAGACGTGGGATACAAGTCAGGATTTGGTACGTAGGTGATGTATGTGCAGGTGAAATTTGGGCCTCCAACTGGTCATTTCTCCTGGTTTAGAACCAGGTACACTTTGTGTTGTTACACGCCATCCTCCCTTCTTCCCTCCCTGGCGGTGTCCCATGACTACTGATCCCTCTTCTGTGCTATTGTGATTAATGTTCAGGTCCCACTTATGGATGAGGACACATGGCATTCGGTTCTTTGTTTCTGTGATAGATCAGTAAGAATGATTGTCTCCAACTCCATCCAACTTGCTGAGAAGTAAGAAAAACATGACATAGAATTTTAAGTAAAGATATATTTTTAACAGTTTTATTAAGGTATAATTGATATACAAAAACTGCACATATAAAACACATACAATTTGATGAATTTGGACGTATATATACACCGTGAGACCATCACCACATCCAAGGATTTAGACATTGTCTATCACCTCCAAAATACTTCTGGTGTCCCTCTTTTTTTAATGTTAAGAACACTTGACATGAGAGCTGCCCTTTTAACAAATGCTTAAGCACACAATACAGTATTGTTAACTAAAGGCACTATGTTATATAGCAGAACTCTAGAACTTACTCACCTTGTGTAACTGAAGCCTTATACCAATTGAACAAAAACTCCTGTTTCTCTCTCCCTCAAGACCCTGGTAACCATTGTTATAGTCTCTGTTTCTGTGAGTTTGACTTATAGATACCTCATATAAGCAGAACCGTGTAATATCTTTCTATCTGTGACTGGTTTATCTAACTTAATATAATGCCCTCCACATCATTTATATTGTCAAAAATGGTAGGATTTCCTTCCATGTTAAACCTGAATAATAATCCATTTTATGTGGGTATCTATTCATCTGTCCATGGGTATTGGGTTACTTCTACCTTTGGACTTCTGTGAATAATGCTGCAATGAGAGAGGAGAGCAGATATCTTTTTGAGATGCCAAATTCATTTCCTTTGGATATATTCCCAGAAGTGGGGTTGCTGGATTACAAGTAGCTCTCTTTTCAATTTTTGAGGCACTTCCATACTGTTTTCCATAGCAGCTGTGTTCAGTTGTTTTGATGCCTCTTCCTTCTGGCCATCTGACCTGAGATGCTGCTTACAGCAGGTGAAATATAAAGAAAGATGACTTCCCTTCCCTACATGATTGTCTCTAATGATCTTGGCATTCTGAGTGATGGCTGGTGACATGTCTGTGGCCTGCGTTGGTAGAGTTGCTGTCATCTTTGAAAAAATGAGATCATTTGAACATACAGCTCAATCGGCTATGTCAGTTCTCCCTGTCAAGAGAATGTCTCTGTGATCACTTATCCAAAGGCTGCTTTTTAGAAATTTTTCTTTGTTTCTACCTGGAAAAAGTTCTTTGAAAATGTCTGAATTCCAGAGGAAAGTCTTATAATATTTTTATAAAATTTATGGAAAACATAAGCAGCATTTATATGCAATAAGACAGAGTGACAATATCATAGGGGAAAATATACCATCACAAAAGCCAATGATCTCTTCAGGTCAGCAGAGGAAAAGATATGAGTTGGTGTCATTATTTTCTGTGCCAAAAATATATGCTTTGTGTAGAAAAGACGAGATACTTGCTTTTCATCAAAATTATAGTTTCTTTTTATTTTTTCTCCTTGTAATTTGTGATAATTCTTGTAAATAAAACTGGTCTGAAGTAAGTTCTTTTAGGAATGTGGAATAGCTCAATACTTAAAAGTCAACTTAGGAGAACTTTGACTAATTTTGCATTTGAATCTAAAGTTTAAAACCTGGTCTTCTCTCACTCTATTCACTCGCTGCATTTTTCCAAAGAATCTGTGTGTATGTGTGTGTGTAGTGTGCATGTGTGTGGTGTGTACGTGGGGTGGTGGTGTGTGTGTTGTGTGTATGTGTGTTATAGGTGTGCATGTTTGTGTAGAATTAGGGGGTTGTGGTATGTGTAGTGTGTAGTGTGTTTGTAGTGTCTTTGTGTCTCTGTGTTCCTCTGGTGTGAAGTGTGTCTGTGTGGTGTCTGTGTAGTGCATATGTGTGTGGTGTGTGTCTGTGGGATGTGTAAGGTATGTGTGAAGAGTGTGTAGTGCATACAGTCTGTGTATATGTTTGGTGTATGTCTGTGTGGTATGGGGTGTCTGTGGTGTGTGTCTATGGGATGTATGTTGTGTGTCTTTGGGGTTTGTGTGTGTAATATATGTATTGTGTGGTGTGTGTCTGTGTTCATGTGCATGCATGGATATGTGATATGGTGTCTGTGTGGTGTGTACGTGTGTATGTGATGTGTGTGGTATGTCTATAATGTGTTTGTGAATGTGTGTGATATATATTTGTGTCTGTGTGGTGTGTGTGTGTCTGTGTGTGGAATGTGTGTCTGTATGTGTGTGATGTGTCTGTGTGTGCATATGTGTGTGGTGTGTATATATGTGTAGTGTATACATGTCTGTGGCGTGTGTGTGTAGCATGTCTACGTGCAGTATGTAAGTATGCGTTGTTGGAGTGTGGGTAGGTGTGTGTTATGTAGGTGATGCATGTGTGCGTAGACTGCCTGTATGGCATGTGTGTGCGTGTGTACACTGTGCCTTCTAGTCTGGACCCATCTGCGTCAGGAGAGTTTTCGACTCGAATTTAGAAGAGAGGCTGCAAAGTATTCTAGGCCTAAGTGTGGCTCAGACATCTTCCTGGGAATCCAAAGTGTTTGTTTGATCTTTGCCAGGGAAGTTCAGAAGACCAGTCTCCAAGGCTTTGAAGCATGTGAAGGAGTAGACTGTGTTGGTGTCTGCTAGTCCCACAGCCCTTTCTTGCTGCTATGGCTGTCTCTGGGGCTTTGAAGGACCCCTCTGAGAAGTCCTGCTTTCAGGTGGAACGACCTTCCTGCCTGACGGAAGGCGGCTAATTTTGCAGTCACTTCACTGCACTGTAAGTGAGGTGTTTTGTTGTTTTTGTTTGTTTGCTCGCTATCTTTTAAACTTCTGAGAGAAAAGATGAGGTGGTGGTGGGAGAGAGGCCCAGAGGAGGGTGAAACAGCAGGGGTGAGAAGAGAAAGTGCTTTGGCCCCTGGGAGAAAGTTTTGCAAATGAGTTTGGCTCCATGCAAACTAGTGTCTGCTGCCTGTGTGGCTGCACATGCCTGGCTCGTCCTACCTTTTAGAACTGACTTGTGCCATGTTTTCCTTATAAGGTTGGTTAAGAGACAGGACGTACCATTTTCTACCCTGCACAGGGAATCCATGAGGCCATGGTCCCTAGGACAGCAAGAGGGTCTTGAAGGTAGGTAAAAGTCACCTTGTCTTAATGCAATACCTTCATTTTGTTAGCAAGTTACAGGGTTGTGCTTTTTCCAGCAGTAATGGAACATCTTGCATGCTGAAAACGTACCAAGTCAGATCATATCCATCATCATTTGTCATGCTGCTTGTCATATAATATGCCCCAAACCCTGCCACGTTTTGACACTTAATGAGTCATAAAATGCCAGTCGGTGTCTTTGTTATTCCCACAGAAAGAAAGGGATTCTATTTCACTCAGAATTTTGTGCCATTTTTGGTGTAGTCTTCTTGTATCCCCTCTGCTCTATGTGATTTATGAAAGATGATTACCCTGCTTTAAACATGCAAATGCTATCCCTGTCTCTGAATAAATGGATAAATCCCAGAAAGGTTAGTGGTTGGTACAGTGAGAGATACTATTTGTGAATAAAAGCTCATCGTGTCAGGATGGAGAGAAGTTTTGATGAGGATGTCCAATTTAGGGTCTAATGGAGAGAAAGGAAACTCTGATCGATGTCATTACAAAAGTCTTTGCCCAAATTAAGAGGACTTTATTTTAGCTCTGAGAGACCCATGTCAGGTTTCTGACCTTTAGAACTGCTAGATAGTAAATTTGTGTTGTGTAAACCACTAAGCCTGTGGGAATTTGTAAGAACAGCTATAGAACACTAACACATTATCCTGACTATCCTGAGAATATGCATTTTTTCCTTTTCTTTTTGTTGTTTTGATAAGAAAGAGGGAGCCGCCTCCGCCAAGGTACTTTCTCTCCCTTGCCCTCTGTGCCCGGGTCTCCTCTCATTCCCCAGACCCCATTCCTGCAGTTGTCAAAAATCTTGAGCAAGTCACACTTTTCTCTGCGCCTCTTGAAATCAGGATTTGCAATTATGGAGATGTTGGTGGAGAATAATCATTGCTTTTTGCAATTGGAGGTACATTTTGAGGCTGAAAAAAAATCACCTTTGCCTCATGCATTCTGGGATAGAATGAGCTTGTGTGTCCTGCACTTGCTCCTCCTGTAGGACTCCTTGCTGGGAGAAGGAGCGCTTCATCCACTTTCCACCATGATGGAAGGGGCACCACTTAGCTAAAAACTGGTGTTTTATAAAATATTTCCCTTGCACATTCCTTCATTTATTAGTTCATTCATTCATTCACAAGCAGCTCTTGCATCTCTGCTATGTTTCAGGCATGTGGAGATAAATAGATGAGCAAGACGCTGTTCTGGTCTTACAATGTCATGCTCTCACAGGGTTTAAGAGGCCGGCAGCCTTCTGTGGGTTAGAACCCTCAAGGAATCAATTAACAGATGTATGTGTTTTCAGTTGTTGAGGGTAACAGTTTGTTGATTGAGACCCTGAAGTTTGTGAATAGTGAATGGTTTTCAAATGCTTTCAAATAAAAGAGTTTAGCTCAGTGGTTCTCAGTGGAGATTCTGATTTTTTGGCTTGGGGTGTGATCTAGGAATTAGTCATTGCTCTCTCTCTCTCTCTCTCATCTGGGAACAAATTGGGCTGATTTTGTAATTTTAAACATAGGTCCAGGAAGAGGTTAAATTACATAAAGAAAATAAAGAAATAATAGGCAAGTTAATGGATCAGTTAAGGAAAGGAAGGAGGGGTGACTGAATCTCTAAAAGTGGATGGAAAAGGTAAATCTTAGGCTTCTACTTGAAGACAGAAGCTTCCCTCATTTGTGGGCCAACATTGCAATGAAATCTCTTAGGAGATCTCAGAGGCCCCACTGGAGACAGAGGCCTCCCTCATCTGTGGACCACAGAGTCCTTGCACATTGGCTCAGCCTCGGGGGCCTTGTGTCATGTCCTAATAATATATTTTTTAAAATCTGGCTGCCAGGCCTGGGCTCTCATCTTGTAACAAGGCCACTGTCTGTCTTAAGCCATTCCTAACACTTTACAGTATATCTGTCCTGCTATTTAGTAGTCAACATTTTTTGTTTAATTCCCAGAATTTTTAAAGTTTAAAAAGTAATAGAGAGTTGTTAACCCCATGATTCCTTTTTTTTTTTTTTGGAGGAAGGAGGATTTATTGAGAAGACAGAAAAACTCCCACAGTAGGAGGGGACCCGAAGGGGTTGCCATTCCCATGATTCTTAAAGGTAAAGGATCTGAGAACATTTAAAGCTATGAAAGTTTAAAAGTGTGTATATCATCATCCACAGATATGAATCCTTACCTTGTTTGATACATTATAGAACTGCAAAAGCAGTTTAATGCTTATTCTGCAATTTCTATTGTACTTTTATTTTTATTAAACACTCACTGAAGTACAAAATTCTTGGTAATTTCAAACATAACTTATAAGTTCATGTATATAAGAAATTTGTAGTTTAGTAGTTAAAAGAGAAACGTGACATAATATTTTATGCAGATATACTAAAGGTTCTAAGGATTTATTTTTAAAAGAAGACAAAAACAAGTCCCCTTTCTGACCCTCTGTTTTCCTGATTGTGCCAGGGTTAAACTCTGCATGTCTCCTCCATAGAAACCCCCCATGCACGAACTGCTACTCCCACCATGCAATGATCTACACTTTACCTCTTATCTTCAGGTCAACTCTTCTATGAGAAAGCCCTGCTTGACCCATGACCTTCACTTCCTTGAGGTCAGAGATGTGGTCTGCAGACCTGGTTCCTTTTGGTAGATCCTTCCCTAACTTTCTGTCTAATCTACTGGCTAAGGATGCTAAACATTGGGCACACTCTCCCTTTCATGATGAGACACATCACCCCTTTGCCCTGGGCATCTCCCTGTCACCCCTGAGTCATCCCCTGCTTCCTGTCACTATAGTATCCCAGACTTCCCATCTTGCCCCTGACCAGCTCTTGTCATAGCACTAAGTCATAGACATCTCTGATCTGGCCTTTTCCATCCCTAACAGGTTCCCACTTGGATGATAAAAATCTACAACTGCAAGAAGAGTAAACTTGACTGAGAGCAAGAGGCAGTTCCATGAATAGGCTTTGATGGGGAAAGCGTAGATAAGAAAAAGATGGAAAACGGTGATGCGAAAGATACAAAATTTTCCAGTACACATGTTGCTTTCCGTTCTTTGGAAGAAGAGCAATTCACCTCTACAAAACAAACTTCAGGAAGACTGATTTAAACACATGAAACATCACTGGTACTTTTGACAGATTTTTTTAAAGCCAGGGATAGAATAGAAAAAAGAACTTTCTAGAAGGACAGAAGATACAGTGACAATCGAGGCCCTCCAGAGCTGACTGTGTGAATCCTGTGATCCCAGACCACCAGACAGAGACAGATTTAGACGTGGTCCTTCTCCATCTCCCAGAAATTATCTCAGTATCCTTGGAGATCACGCAATCCAAGCATAACTTGTAATTAGCTTCTTAAAAGATACCAGAGTTCCCTGATCCATATACAGTTAGGGGAACTACATTATAGGTAGATCTGTTTTCCAGTAAGCCTATGAGTTCCACAGGGATATGAAGTATCAGTTTCCTGGTGCTACCTTAACAAACCACCAGAGACAGGGTGATTTAAGCAACATAAATTTATTTTCTCACAGTTCTAGATGTCAGAAGTCCAAGACAAAGATGTAGGCAGTGTCAGTTCCTGCTGAGGCTGTGAGGAAGACTCTGGTCCAGACCTCTTCCCCAGCTTCTGGTGGTTTGTTGGCAATCTTGGCTGTTCCTTGACTTGTAGAAGCATGGTAGAATCTTTGCTTTTATGTTCACATGGAGTTCTCCTTGTGTGTGTGTCTGTCTCTATGTACACTTTGTTTCCCCATTTATATGGGCTCTAGCCATACTTGATTAGAGTCCATTCTAATGACCTCATCTTAACTAATTACGTCTTCAAGACCTATTTCCAGAGAAGGTTACATTAGAAGGCTCTAGGGATAGGACTTCAACTGTAATTTTTAGGGGTACACAATTCAACCCATAACACGTGCCACCCCACCACACTGATTCCCTTGATATAAGTCTTCTCCTAGGGGTAGTAACCAAAAAGCTCCTGCTATTCCTGGTGACCAGATGTCCTCAGTGGTGACAACAAACCTCAGGATATTCCATGAGTGTGCCACTGTACTCCAACCTGGGCGACAGGCTGAGACTCCTACTCAAAAAAAAGAAAGAGAGAAAGAAAGAAAGAGAGAAAGAAAGAAAGAGAGAAAGAAAGAAAGAAAGAAAAAAAGAAAGAAAGAAAGAGAGAAAGAAAGAAAGAAAGAAAAAAAGAAAAAAGAAAGCCAAGGGTGACCTTTGGATGTTGCAAATCTCTAGAAGAAGCCCAGTCTAAACTTTAATAAGCATTTCATCTGTGATAACTTTTCATTTAATAAAACATAATCTCTGTCGCTTCTTTTTCTGGATACAGACACCTCTACTAACAAAATATGAATATTCAATAATCAAAATATGTTCTTAAATATTTTTCCAACCTAGGCTCAAAAAGCACAACTGATACAATATTATCAAAAGGATCCTTGAAATAAGTTTACCAAATCTAGCCAAAGGTATACTCTCAAATGACTTTTTCTTTGACAGCATAATTTACAATTTTCCGGTTCTACAAAGCTGATGTTCAACTATAGAACACTTACTTTTATTACCAAAACTCCTAGGAGACACGACAGAAGCCAAGATAACTGTCTACCAGAAAAGTCTCCTGTGGCATAAATACGTGCACAATTGTTTAGCACATTTTGATTCTACATCTGCTTAACAAAGAATTACGCAGGTGGCAGCTTCCTGAAAAATATCCTACATGAAATGAAAACTTGGCCGAATGAACAAAAACATTCACAATACCGAGCAATTTTTAAAAGAAAACATTTCAAAGTTATCCAAAGCTTCTATTTCCCTTGAAGCCAATTATATGCCACTCTATTACGGAGATTTATATTTATGGAGTTGTTCAAACAGATATTGACCTCTAAACATCATGTGTAGGCCCAATTTATAGCTGAAAAAAGAACACATTCTACAAAGTGGCTGTGATTGGAGACTCTCTTTAAACCTGTAATTCTGTGCAGGTCAGCTACATGTGGTTTTGCAAAGGAATGTTCAAACTCTTGTAATTGCAAAACCTAATTGGTATCTTAAAGTGAAAGTGTTTTTCCAGCCAGAAGTTATTTAACACACGGTAGAATTTTCAGTGCAGCCTGCATGCTGTGAGCAGGACTCTGCTCACCAGAGTGTTCCATGAGTTGGTGTCTGCCTTGGGGGGCTCCTCTCCATAGCTCTGTCTCTGGTCTCCATGTCCCTTGCTGACCACATGACCCCAATCCTTCAGAATTCCTCTTTCCACCTCTATCACACAGAGATAATGAAATATAGTACCTTGTGGGATAGTTATGAGGCACAGATAAGATAACTTGGAAATAGGCATTTTGTAAACCCAAAGACTTCTCCCCTGGACTTACAGGTCACTTGTTTGTCTCTTTGGTTCAGCACCCACTCTCTGTATTAATTTGAGGTCTCAGCAGTGGAAATGTTGGCATTGTTTAAAATAACTGTAACCAATTTCTGATCCATATGACTCCTTTCTCTACTATAAATAAATGTACCTCTTTAAAAACTTCATATTTTTCAGGCAGAAAAATATCATAAGATAATTGTTTAAGAACACATGATTTGCATCTTCCTAACAGCTTTGACTTTCATTTTTTCCAAGAATAACCATGAGAAGAAAAGAAGTGTTGAAGATGGGAGAAAAATTGACATCTACTCTTATAAATTTTATTTTATTTATTTATAGTTGAATAGTATTATATTTGTATGTATTCTACATTTTTATCAATTAATTTTATAATGGACACTTAGTTTTATTCCATATCTTGGCTAATGTGACTAGTAATACTACAATAAATATCAAAGTGCAGATGTCACTTCAACATACTGAGTTCTTTCTTTTTTTATCCTTTCTTTCTTTCTCTTTCTTTTTCTTCCTCTTTCTTTTTTTTTTTTTTGATGTATGACCACTAAAGGGATTGCTGAATCATATGATAGATCTATTTTTAATTTTTTGAGAAATCTTAATTCTGTTTTCCATAATGACAGTACTGATTTATATTCACACAGTTTACACATATTCTTTTTTTAAGTGTTTTTGCCAACACTGTTATATTTTGTCTTTTTAAAAATAAAACTTGAGTGGATTGCCTGAGCCCGCGTGTTCGAGACCCGCCTGGGCAACTTGGCGAGACCTCGTCTCTACAATAAATCAAAAACTAGCCGGGCGTGGTAGCACGCACCTGTAGTTCCAGCTACTTGGAAGGCTGAGGGAAGGATCGCCGGAGCCCAGCATGTCGAGGCTGCAGTGGCCGGGAGCGGCCACTGCACTCCAGTCTGGGTGACAGAGTGAGATTCCAAATAAAAAAAAAAACCAAAAAATGAAAAATAAAACTCCAAAAGGATTGAATTGGTATCTTATAGTAGTTATCATTTTTTTAATTTTTAAGATGTGAGGTACAATTCAAGGTTAGGTATATAAATGTTCATTATGCAGGTACCCTTGCTGATGAGGTGTGCCCCCCTCCCCCAGCAGTTTCCAACTACTGCCAATTCCTTTCTTACAGTATTATGATGATTGTTCAAGTCCTGCTTTTGAGTGAGAACACATGGTACTCAGTTCCTTGTTTCTGTGATAGATCATTCAGTATTATAGACTCTAAGTCCATCCAAGTTACTGTGAAGTTCATAATTTTGTCCTTCTCTATGGCTATGTAATATTCCATCATGCACATGTACTACATTTTTTTTATCCAGTCCTATTTTGGCTCATATGTTTTCTTTCAAGAAGTGTCTATTCATATCTTTTGCCCACTTTGTAATGGGGCTGTTTGTTTTTTTCTTTTTGGTACATTTGAGTTCCTTGTAGATCTTAAATGTTAGGCCTTTGTCAGATATACAGTTGGCAAATATTTTTTCCCAGTCTATGGGCTATCTCCTATTCTCTTGATGGTTTGATGAGGTCCCACTTGTCTATCTCTTATGGCATAGGCATCTGAGGTTTTGATCAGGAATTGATTGCCAGTTACAGTTTCTGTAAGGATGTCTCCTGTGTTTTCTAAGGTTCTTATAGTTTGAGGTTTTATGTTTAGGTCTTTGATCCCTTTAGAGTGGACTTTTGTGTATGGTGATAGGAGGGGATCTTATTTTAATCTTCTGCATGCGGTCAACCAGTTTTCCTGGCACCATTTACTGAATAGGTTCTCCTCTCCTCAGTGGTTGATGGTGGAGGCTTTGTTGAAGATGAGTAGGTTGAGAAATTCAGGTTTTGTTTCCAGAATCTCTATCCTTTTCCTTGATCTATATTTCTGTTTCTGTACCAATACCAGGCTGTCCTGATTATTGTAGCTCTATAATAAAGCTTAATATCTGGGAGTGTGATACCTCCTGCTTTGGTTTTTTTGTTTTTGTTTGTTTTTTGCTGAGGATTGTTTTGACTGTTTGTGCTTGTTTATGCTTCCATATGAATTCCTGTATTGTCCTTTCCAGGTCTGAGAAGAATGCTGCTGGTAATTTAATGGGTATTGTATTAAATCTGTAGATTGCCTTGGGTAGGATGGACCTCTTAGCAATGTTGACTCTTCCAATCCATGAACATGGAATATTTTTCCATTTGTTTGTGTTATCTTTGATTTTTTTGAGCAGTTTTTTTTTTGTTTTAAGTGTCTTTGTCTTCTCTGGTTAGGAAAATGCCAAGGTATTTCATTTTTTTGTAGCTATTGTGAATGGAATTGTGCCTTTTATTTGGGTTTCTGTTTGGTTATTGTTGGTGTATAGGAATGTGACTATCTTTTGCACATTTATTTTATACCCTGAGACTTTGCCAAAGTCCTTTATCAGTGAAAGGAGGTTTTTGGCAGATTCTCTTGGGTTTTCAAGGTATAGAATCATGTTGTCTGCAAAGAGGGATATCTTAACATCCTCTTTTCCCATCTGGATACCCCTGATTTCCTTCTCTTGTCTGATTGCTTTAGCTAGGACTTACAATACTGTGTTGAACAGAAAGAGTGAGAGTGGGCATCCTTGTCTTGTCTGGTTTGCAGGGGAAATAGTACCAATTTCTGTCTGGTTAGCAGCATATTGGCTGTGAGTTTCTTGTAGATGGCTCTCACTATTTTGAGGTATGTTCCATCTGTGCCTAGATATTTGAGAGTTTTTATCAAGAAGAGGTGCTGGATTTCATTTAAAACTTTTGGTGCATCTAATGATATAATCATGTGGTTTTAGTTTTTACATCTGTTGATGTATTTAATTACGTTTATGGTCTTGCAAATGTTGAATCAGCCCTGCATACTGGGGTGAGGCCTACTTGGTCATGGTGGATGATTTTTGATGATTTTTTGATGTGCTGTTGGATCCAATCTGCTAGGATCTTGTTGAATATTTTTGCATCTATGTTCATCAGGGATATTGGCCTGTATTTCTCTTTCTTTATTGGATCTTTACTCAGCTTGGGTATCAATGTGATGTTAGCTTCACAAAATGATATGGTTAGAGTTCCATCCTTCTAGATTGCCTGGAATACTTCCAATAGGATTGGTATCAGTTCCTCCTTGTAGAATTCTTCTGAAAAGCCATCTGGTCCAGGGCTTTTTTTTGTAGGTAGTTTTCTAGTGACATAGTCAATTTCCTATTGTTATTGGTCTATTTGAGGTCTTGATTTCTTCTTATTTCAATCTGAGGAGGTTGTGTGATGTCAGAAAGTCCCCCATTATATTTAGGTTTTCGAGTTTGTTCCCATACAAGTGTACATAGTAATCACTGATAATCTTTTGTATTTCTTTGGGGTCAGTTGTGAGTTGATCTTTTGCATTTCTGATTGTGGTTTATTTGGGACTTTTTTTGGGTCAGTCTAGCTAAGGGTCCATCAATCTTGTCTATCTTTTAAAAGAACCAGCTTTTCATTTCATTGATTTTTTTGTATTATATTTTTTGTCTTCTATGTCTTGAATTTGGGCTTTTATTTTGGTGATCTAGATTCTTCTGCTGAAGTTATAGTTTTTGTGGTCTTTCTTTTTCATCATTCTTAGGTGATCTGTTAAACTGTTAACTTGTGATCTTTCCCTTTTCTTCATGTGTGTTCATAAAGATATGAATTTCCCTCTTTGGACTGTTTTCATGACATCTCGAAGATTTTAGTAAGATGTTTTTCTTCATTTTCATTTGTTTCCAGGAATCTTTTAATTTCTGTTTTAATTTCTGTGTTGACCCAGGAGTTGTTCAGCATCATGCTGTTTAGTGCCCATGTCTTTGTGGGTTTGGGGGGGATCTTTGTTGGTGTTGATATTTATTTTTATTCTACTGTGGTCTGAGAAGGTGCATGGCAGTATTTCAATCTTACAAAATTTGTTTATGCTTGATTTATGGCCAAGGATGTGCTTGATTTTAGAGTATGTTTCATGTGGTGATGAATAGAATGTATATTCTGTGGTTATTAGGTAGAGTATTCTGTAGGTATAAATTAAGTACATTTGGTCAAATGTCACTTTGAGGTTCAGAATCTCTTTGCTGATTTTTTATCTTGGGGATCTTTCTAGTGTTGTGAGTGGGGTATTTAAGTCCCTAGCTATGGTAGTGTTAGAGTCAATATCTTTTTTTAGTTTACCTGGAAGCTGCCTTATGAAAGTTGGTGCTCCTATGTTGGGTGCAAATATGTTTAGGATGGATATTTCTTGTTGAAGGATTGAACCTTTTATCATTATGTAAAGACCTTTTGTATCTTTTTAAATTTTTGATATCTTAAATGGCATTTTGTCTGATAATAAGATCGCAACTCCTGCTTTCCTTTGTGTTCCATTTGCCTGAGAATTTGTTTTCCATTCTCTTACTTTGAGTCTGTGAGTGTCCTTTCAGGTGAGATGAGTCTCTTGGAGACAACATATTGTTGCATTATGATATTTTATCCAATTTTCTGTTCTGTATCTTTTCAGGGTGCATTTAGTCCATTCACATTCAGGCTAATTATTGAAATGTGTGAGTTTATCCCTGGCACAAAGTTCTTAAAGAGTTTGTTGCTGCTGCTGCTGTTTGTTTCCTTGTTTTTTTGTCTTTCTTTTGATTTTTTAGTTGATTTATGTGTGTTTTCAATCTTTTTTCTACATTCTTGGGAAGGGCATTGTTGTTCTTTTCTTCTTCTGTGTTTAATACTTTCTTAAGTGTTTCCTGTAGAGCTGGTCTGGAGGCAGTGTAAACTCTTAGTGACTGAATGTCTGAGAAGGAATTTAATTCTCCATTGCTGATGCAACTTAGCTTAACTGGGTAGGTAATTGTTGGTTGAAATTGTTTATCTTTGAGAACTTTGAAAATTGGACTCCAACCTCTCCTAGCTGAAGTGTTTCTGTAGATAAGAGAATTACTATGTGTCTAGGGGTTGGTCTTCTCATTTGTTGTCTAGCAGGGGGTTCCCTGAATCTCTTGTGTTTGAATGGTCATGCCACTGATGAGATGAGGGAAGTTTACTTGAATAATTTCATGGAATGTTTGTTCCAGGATAGTCTCTGTCTCTCTTTCTGCCTCAGGAAGACCAATTACTCTTAGGTTTAGCCTCTTAAAATAATCGCTTATCTCTTGAAGGCTTTGTTCTGTCTTTTTAAGCTCCTTTTCTATGTTTTTGACAGTTTGGGTTAGTACCATATTTTGATCCTCAAACTCTAAGATTCTTTCTTCTGCTTGGTTGATTCTTCTGTCCATGCTTCTCAGTTTGTTTTTTATTTCATTCACTGTATTTTTATTGCTGTTATCTCAGTTATCAATGCCTTCATTTTTTCCTCTTATCTCTCCTCATCTCTATTTATTCCCTCTATTAATATCTTGATATCCAGGTTTGTGGTATGAGACAAGTCATTCTGGGGGCTCTTCATTTTTTGAGTTCTGTAGTCTGTATTGTCAGTTGCTCTCCCAGGTGTCTGTATGAGACCTATATTTTTTCTGCCGTGTTTCTTCATTTGTGTGGGGTTTCCTCCTCCCTCCCCCCTTTTTTAACCTCTTCTTTAATTCTGTTGTTCATTGACAGAGAGGATAGCTTTTACTTCTGTTTTTTCAGTCTCCTATTCTTCCTTATATAGATCCTCTGGCTTTGTTCAATTTTGAAGTTGGGCTGGCAGCTGGGGGGCTGTGCTTTTTGAAGTTTTAATTAAGGGGGGAACTGTGATTCAGAAACCATCTGTAGAACCCAGTATCCACTGACAGGTGTGTGGGTCCCTGTAACCCACTTCCCATCACCTTACAGTCTTTCTCTGTGCAGTGGGGGTATATGCTTGCCCCCGAAAGCAAAATTAGGTAAGAAAAAGGAAAAAAATGAAAAAAAAGGAAGGAGGAAGATGGAGAGAGAGAAGAAGAAGAGGGAAAACAAACTGGTATACCAACTAATGAATAAACAGAGAAATAAAGACAGAAAAAAAAGAAAACAAAAACATACAATCATACAAACAAACAAAAAAATCCCTGTTAATGTACTTGCCCTCAAAAATACCCCTACACAAATAGAAAATCAAAAAAATAAAATAAAATAACAGAAGCAAAGCAAGTACAAAAACATAATAAAAAACAGAAAGAGAGAAGAAAAAAACAAAACTAAAACAATAAAAAAAACTTGCTCAGTACTTTTGGAAGCCAAGGAAAGTGGATTGCCTGAGCCTGCGGGTTTGAGACCAGCCCAGGCAACTTGGGGAGATCCTGTCTCTGCAATTAAAAAAAAATTAGCCAGGTATGATAGTGCATGCCTATAGTTCCAGCTACTTGGAAGGCTGAAGTCAAGGATTGTTGGAGCCCAGTTGGTTGATGCTGGATGGCCAGGTCTCTGCCTGGTTCTGGGACAGAAAAGATGGTGCTAGTCAGCATCTTCTCACTGACAGCAGGGCTGGGTTCCCAATTTTCATGCCCTGCCTTCTTTAGTACCTGGGGTTCATGCCAGTCAGGTACAAGTAGACTGGTGTCAGGTGGTGAAGAGCAGCTGTTCTCTGCTGACTCCTCTCAAGAGAGCCTTGAGAATGGCAGATGATCCGGTGTGAGGGAGGCTCCAGTCTCAGGACTGTGGGGGGTTGCAGTTACCTCTGGAGGAGAGCCATGGGTGCATGAACTAGAGTTTCCCCTCAGATTGACTTTCACTAAGCCACTGGCACATACCCACTCACACACAGAGTCTTTATGGACACTCGATTTTGTGGAGACTCTCACACTCCGACCTGTTCCACTGCCATCTTGTCTCCTCCCTCTATAAAAATTTTTTAAAACTTTATATCTTCAAAGAATGGGTGTTGACATCTCCTCTAGCATATATGGCAGAACAAAAAAATGTCAAACAGCTTTACTAGTGCCTTTCAAACTTACACTTTAAAATCAAAGTGAGAAAAGGGAAGAGGGGGCAAAAAATGATTAGTACGTGAGGTAATGCATTTGCTAATTAGTTTGGGTTAACCATTCCACAGTTATACTTATTTCAAAACGATGTCCTGAGAATTGTTTGGTCAATGTATGCAAAGTTACAAGCTAGATGAGAGATATAAGTTCTAGTGTTCTGTAGCATTTAGGGTGACTGTGAAAAAAAATAATTTAGTGTATTTTTTTAAAACTAGGAGAGAGGATTTTGAATGTTTACAACACAAAGAAATGATAAATATTTGAAGTGATGATATGCTAATTATCCTGGTTTGGGAATTATACATTGTGTACAAGCACTGAAATATCACTACATATCCCATAAATATGTATAATTATTATGTGTTGACCAAAATTAAATTTAAAAAAACCATATTTTACCTATTTTCCTTAGAGATGCATAATCAACTGGTTGAAATTACATAAAATGTATTCTTTTTTCTAGTTTAACTTTTTTAATGTTATCTCTTGGAAAAAAATCTCCTACTAAATACAGTAAAAAATATTTGGCTTTAAAATGAATAATTGGCCTAGTTATGAATAATATATTAATGTATATTTTTGGTAAGTTAATGCATGTTTAATTATCACCATTAATCAAATATGGCCAAATATTATTTATAAAATTTATAAATAAATGCATTAAATTTTGTTTGCAACTTGTTTAAAATTAGTTGAAAAATTTCAGACATCTTCATAGAATAAAGTACCAAAAAAAAGATTTAAGTTTCAAACCTTTTAACTAATGATTCTTATTAAAAACAAAACTTGCAAACAGGATGAAACTTGAGTGTATTCCTTCAAAAGAAAATGAGAAACATTATAACATTTTAAAAATTGTGTAATTGAGATATCATCGAGTTAAAATGACTTTTATCAAAAAGACAGAAACTAACAGAGGCAAAGAAAGGGAAGTGCTTGTACACTGTTGGAGAAAATGTAAATTAGTATAGCCATTATGGAAAATGGTACAGTGGTGCCTCAAAAATATATAAACAAACAAATAAATAAATAAATAAATAAATAAATAAAACTGCCATATGATCCAGCAATCCCACTGCTGGATATATCCAAAAACAGAAAGTTATTTTGAAGAGAAATCTGCACTTCTATGTTTGCCACAACACTATTGACAAAAACCAAGCTATAGAATCCACCCAGGTGTCTATCAACAGATGAATGGAAAAAGAAAATGCATTATATACTGGAACTGGAGGACTTTGTGTTAAGTAAAATAAGCTAGGCACAGAAAGACAAATATCTCTTATTCTCCCTCATATATGGGAGCTAAAAAAATTGATCTCATGAATGCAAAGAGTTAGCTGATGATCTTTAGAGGCTGGGAAGAGCAGTGGGGGGGCAATAAAAAGTGGTTAGTTATTGGGTACAAGAATAAGTTAGAGTGTAAGAATAAGATCTAGTGCTTAGCAGCACAATAGAAAAACTTGAATTAGCCAATAATTTATTATATATTTCAAAACAACTGGAGAAGTGGATCTGGAATGTTCCCAACACAAAGAAATGATGAATATTTGAGATAATGAATATGCCAATTATGCTTGACTTGATCACTGCACATTACATGCTTGTATCAAATTATCACATGTATCCCATAGATAGGTACAACTATTGTGTATCTATGAAAATTAAAAATGAAAATTGTATAATTGCATTTTTGAATATATCACCTTATGTGATGATGCTGATAGTTCTAATATTTAATTAAATAAATTTATATTTTATATAGGAATATATTAAAATTAAATGTTTGAGACTTCTGGATCATTAAAAATGACAAACTCCCAAACAAGTTTCTGAGCAGAACATATTTCAAACACACACAGACATACACACATATAGAATCTCCACATCTATATCATTTGCAGATACAAACAAAAGCTTTATTTTGGGGGACTTTTGCTAAGTTTGACTCATGTAATGGGCCCCCCTAGCCACTCATCGGCTGAAAACTATGGGCTTCTGTCATACCCCAGAAGCTCATTGTTGTACAAAACAGTGATTTCATCACAACTCTGCCTTTGCCAGGTGTCATTAGCTTCCTAATTTTCTCATAAAAATACGCTGGCCAATGACTATCATAAACATTAATATATAGCCAATAAATACACGAAGTCACAAAAAGCCAGAAAAGAAATAGGTTATGTGAGGTAATGAACATTTGGTGGACTGAGTGGGACAAGTCCACAACCCAGAAAAAGGGAATAAAGGAAGGAAGGATTGAAGAAGTGTGAAGAAGTGAACTCTATGCTACTAGAGGATCTTCCTACCTCTCTCTCTCTCCCTCCTTCTCTCTCTCTCTCTCTCACACACACACACACACACACACACACACACACACACACACACACCCATTTTGGTTCCTTCAAGCACAGAAAGAAATTTACTAGGGTCAGGTGATAAATAGCATGCAGTGGGAAAAATAAAATATGTGTAGATGATGAATAGCGGCAAGCTCAGATAAGGCAGAAAATATGTTGAGATAAAGAATGACATATTAAAATTAGTTTTATTTAATTTTTTTAAAAATAGAGGTACCAAACAATAACAATAACCTAAGCTCATTTGTTATAGTTATTGGCAAAATAAAATATAGCCGGTATCTCCTGGAGTACACTGCATTTCTCTAAGGAGAAATAAGTAAGGTACTTGTTAGCGACGTTCTTTCTTTCACCATCATCCTCTTACTTCCCTTTTACTTTGTTCCTCCCAACTAATTTATAAAAAGAAAAGAAAAGAGGCAAGAAGAAAATAGCTCTATGAAAAACAAGGTATTAGTTCATTGCAAATAAATGCAGCATTTAACTTAAAACTAATCTTACAGAGTCCCTGGTTCCTTCTCCTTGAGTCCTGTGAGGTCTGATGTTGGGCTTCCCATTCCCAGACAAGGCTGTGATGGCTAGTCCTGAGGGCCTCAGCAGGTTCTCCTGAAAAGGGTAGAGAATGTCTCATTGGGACTCCTGCTTGTTACAGTAACTGGAGAATGTTTTTTCCAAGGCTACTGAAGGGTATTTTGAGAAGGGCAGATAGAGGTTCTGAGTGTCCTCAGACAAATTCATAGCTTTTGTTTTCTCATCTGAAAGTTGGGATAATCATAATTTATAAAATATATGTGTATACACATATATATAATAAATAATATGTTTTACCTATCTTATTGTAGTCAAATGTAAGAGAAAAAATTTATGAGATGCTTTGTGGGCTAAATTGAACCCCCCTCAAATTTAAATGTTGAAGCCCTAATCCCTAGACTGTGACTGTATTTGAAAACAAGGTCTTTAAAGAAGTGATGAATCTAAAATGAGTCCATTAGAGTGGGGACTAATCCAATTTGATAGGTGTGTCCTTATAAAAAGAGGACATTTGGACACACAAAAAGAGGCAGCAGGAATGCACACACAGAGAGGGTGGACTATGTGAAGATGCAGAAAGAAGGTGGCCATCTATAAGCCAAGGAGAGAGGTCTCAGAAAAAACCAACCTTGCTGGCACCTTGATCTTGAACTCAGAGAAAACAGATTTAAGTTATTTAAGCCACCCAGTCTGTGATATTTTGATCTTGAACTCAGAGAAAACAGATTTAAGTTATTTAAGCCACCCAGTCTGTGATATTTTGATCTTGAACTATGAGAAAACAGATTTAAGTTATTTAAGCCACCCAGTCTGTGATATTTTGTTATGGTGGCCCTAGTAAATAAACATAACATGCAAGCCATTAAACAAATATTATTGCTGGCTTAAAAAATATACAGATCTTGCATCAGATCTGTAACACAATGTTACAGGAAAAACAGTGTAACCTTCCCTCCCCCTTGTCCTCAGTATCCTTTTCTGGTGAAACACACCAGGCTTTCTTAAGACATCTTGACTTCAGAGGAGTGAAATCTGTTTTGAAGGGAAACACCTCTTCCCACCTTCTATTTCCTGGCCTCCTTACACCCACCAGCATGACCTGTTCCCTAATTTCCACAATCCTGTTTTATATCCACCAGCCCTGTGATGGCAAATGTGAAGAAGATTAAGAGGAAATGAATATTTATAAATGAAAAAGGCAAAGGTTAGGTATGCAAGGCAGTATACTTAAATATCTTTTTTTCTTAAAGCCTTAGGTATTCTGCAGCTACTTTATACTTTGTAAAAAACAATAAAGTAGCCAGGCTCGGTGGATCAGCCTGTAATCCCAGCACTTTGGGAGGCTAAGGTGAGTGGATTGCCTGAGCCCGAGGGTTCGAGACCCGCCTGGGCAACTTGGCGAGACCTCATCTCTACAATAAATCAAAAAAATTAGCTGGGCGTGGTAGCGTGTGCCTGTAGTTCTAGCTACTTGGAAGGCTGAGGCGGAAGGATCGCCGGAGCCCAGCAGGTTGAGGCTGCGGTGGCCAGGAGCGGCCACTGCACTCCAGTCTGGGTGATAGAGTGAGACTCCAACTCAAAAATAATAATAATAATAATAATAAAATGCCAACATTTCTATCATGTGATGCTAAAAAAAACAAACAAAAATTTGTGATTTCTAGTGCACAATAGTAATTTAAGAAAAACGTCAAGTTATATGGACATAGAAATGTCTTTGCCTCTCAGGCTCTCTAAAGCACCAAAATGTGATTTATTTTTCATTTTTCTTGCTGCCTAAAAACCTTTTAAAATTTAATCTTTGTTGTTTTTTCAGAAGATGGATTACTTGGGCAGTGGATTCGGATCAGGAAAATAAGGCCCTCACTTCTCCCGTCTATATTTCATTTCCACCTGGATTGCCACTGACACCTGCCCCTTTCAATAACCACTGAAAATTAATTATTGAGTCCCCCAAAGTCACAGGTTTGTGTTTAAATTCTGAGCCTAGACCAAAATCTCTCTGAAGGTTCCCTTCAACCTGAAAACTCCCAGAGTGTCCCGAAGCAAGTGATTTATTTTTACCCTCTTGCCATATCACCCCTCAAGAGATGCCTTCAGAAATTAATCTCAACTCCAGGTCAGAGCCCATTACCAAACTGCCAAATGACACAGGTGTCCTAAGGCTCTCTAGTGCGTGGTTCAGGAATTTAAATAACTCCACACAAAACAAAAACCTAGACTGCTGCAAAGAGCTAATGGTTACTAAAATTCTCTAGCTGGGATTGTTTTTGCTTCTTTCAGGTCCTCATGGCATGAGGTTTGTGCCTCAGCCTGCCTTAACTCAGAGCCACTCTGAGTATTATTTTCCTGCCTGGAGATGCTGAGAGCCTGAAGATTACCAGCCAAACCACTTATTCATGGAGTCCCCCCCAAGCCCCCACTATTGCCTGACAGGCATCTGAAATGGGATTTCCCCCAAAAGGAGCTTATCAGGTATCTGTTGGAATCCAGCCTTGGAAGTGTTGGAAGTAAGTGCAGTGTAACAGCACAGATGGTCTTAGAGTTATCAGAACATTTACTCATGGGTTTTATTCTCCATCCTCTAGAGCAGGGCTCCTCAAGCCCTGAACCACAGCAGGAACTGGCAGCACTGCAGAAGGTGAGCACAGGCAAGCAGAGCTCCGACTGCTGTCACATCAGCAGTGGCATTAGATTCTCATAGGAGAGTGAACCCTAATGTGAAATGTACACGCGAGGGATCTAGTTTGCTGCTCCTTATGAGAATCTAATGCCTGATGATCTCACTCCTCCTCCTCCTCCCCTGTCCGTGGAGGAATTGTCTTTTACAAAACTGGTCCCTGATGCCAAAAACATCGGGGACCACTGCTTTGGAGTACATGTCTAGGCTGACACAAAACACTATCACATTTAACTGTCTACCAGCCATCACCCAACAAGAGAGACATTCTGCCCCCATTCACCTGATCATTGGCAGGAAAACTGGTGCTCCACTTGTTTCTGCAGAAACTCTTGGCCATCTAATAGAAATGGACATTTTAAAGTAAATGTTAATTAAAAGATGGTAGTGGCATCGAATATAATGCCATGCTTATAAAACACCTTTCCACGTCTTACTGAAATTAAAAAAAAAAAAAAAGAAAGAAACCTAGACAGAACCCCAGAAGAAGACATTGTGGTAGCAACTTTAGAAGGTGAGTCACAGCTGGTGACACAGATGCAGGTGGTACACCCTCTACCTCCCTCCTGCTTGCACCTTAGTCAAAGAAATAATACCACCCCTCATCTCAATCCCCAGAGAAGAATCTGATTCAAAGCAATAGTGAGTGACAGCCAAGGAAGTTGTTACTGAAGAATCTAGAGAATGGAACTTTTGCAATATCATCCAGTTAGAATCCCCAGGAGACATCAATTTCCTCAAAGGTTGGGTTTTCTGGAAGCTGATGAAAAGTTGGAGTTTGGGTAGCAAGACACTTTCTGGGGATAATCATCTGTAAAAAGAAGCGGGAGGAAGTAGGACCGAAGAGAGAGAAGTCAAACTGTGGGGCCAAAGCTGACAAAGCCTTCCTCAACTTCCAGGAAGCTCTGAAGCAAGACGTGTCCTTCAAAGTGCCTTAGTTAGCTGGCATGGCCAGGCTCCCTTTAAGACAAAGTTTAAGGGTGTGCCTTCAGATGAGGTGACATCTGCAACGGGGACAAACTCTGAAGTAGCACTTCCCAGGAGCCTTCTGCAAGCCACATGCCCCAATGACAGACATGGAGTTTTTCTTGGAGTGTCTGAAGAGCACATCTCTGGGCCAGTCACAGTCTCCTCAAACCCGCCTTGACAGCCTGCATCAGACTGTCCTTCTACCTTTGCCTTTACAGAGCGCACAGATCCCCTGCCACCCCTCTCCTCTACTGCACAGGAAAATGGTGCTCTTCTCAATGGGCAGAAGTTAGCACCTGGCACCACTCTCCTAAGAAGGCAATGCATGAACTGTACTTGAACCTTTGGAATCTCTTTCCCGCCCAACTGGTTTTTTAAAACATTGTTTCCTCTGAATGCAGTACTCTGAGGGTTCTGATAAATACAGACAGTGCTTCCCATCTTCTTTCACTTATACATACGTACCAAGCTGTGAATAAGCAAAACGAATAAAGAACTTCCTTGATGAGTGTCAGCCTGAGAGAAATATCTTAGTTAAACACTTGCAAAGGTCTCAAAGAAAGGACAGGGCAATCCAGAGGTGTTGAGAACCCCATGCAATTTCAGGGTGCCTTCTTCAGCCAGCAGGTAGAGCAGAGGATCCAGTCATCCTCAGCCAATTCTGAAATCCTAATGAATCCTGGATTATTAATAGTCACATTGGAGTCTTATATAACTTTGAGAATTCCATTAAAATTATTTCAGGATTGTTGGATTGTAAAAATTTTTTAAAGTTAATCTCAACATCTGGAGTTCCTTTCACCTGGAACAATCCCAGATCTCAGGTAGGCATTGTCTGTAAAGACACATCCCTCCTCACCAGTGTTTCAAGGACAATTTCGTCCCTGATTCCCACATACTTGCTGGACATGCCAGGCACTTTTTCTTGAGGTGTATGGTCTTAACCCAATCAATCATGTGAGAAAACTGTAAGAAATGTTGGATCATATATTAAAGTTAAAATTTAGTTTCACATTGATATAGCGTCTTAAGTGGTCCCCCAAAAATAACTTTTCAAAAACATTGAGCACTAACATAAAAAGATGATATCATGAGTGAGACACAGAAAAAACAAGATGATGGGCATAGACCTACAGAGGCTTCATATGTTGCATTTGCCTAACATGATTATAAAACAACATTGTTTATTCTGTTTAACAAAAGAAAAGTAAAGGTTAAAAATATCTGCAAGTTTAAAGCTATAAAAATTACTTTAAAAAACTCAGAATGAACCAAAAAAATTATTAAGAAAATGTTAAGAGGGATATACTCAGTGAAATAATTGAAAAACACATATAAAAATAGCATTGTGTTGGTGGGAGTGCAAATTTAATACAACCCTTATTAAAAAACAGTATGGAGGTTTCTAAAACAACAACAATATGAAATAGAAGCCATAATCCAATAATCTCACTACTAGCTAGATAGCCAAAGAAACTGAAATCATTGTATTGAAGAGATATCTTCACTCCCATGTTCACTGCAGCACTGTTCACAATAGCCAAGCAAACAAAGTGTCCATTAATGGTTGAATGAATAAAGAAAGTGTGGTGCAAATACACAATAGAATAGTATTTAACCATGATAAGAAAGAAAATTCTGTCATTTGGGACAATATAAATAAATGTAGAAGACATCATATTCAGGGAAATAAGCCAGACTCAAAAAGGCAAATGTTCCATGATCTCCTATGTGATATCTAAAAATGTTTAACCCACAGAAGCAGAGTAGAATGATAGAAGGGCATACGTTGGTCAAAGACAGAAAGTTGCAGTTAGACAGGAAGAATAAGCTTTACCGATCTATTGCATAGAATGGTGACTGCAATTAATAAAATGCATTATATATTTCAAAATTACTTAAAGATTAGATTTTGAGCGTTTCACCACAAAAAATTGGTTCGTATGTAAGATGATGAATATGTTAATTGGCTTAATCTTTCGACAATATGACAAAATATATTTCCACAATATGTCAATATATCTTTGCACTATATACATATATAAAATCCTTCCACAATACATTAATATGTCAAAACATCACATTGTACTTCACAAGAATAGTTATTAATTACAAATAAAATAAAATTTAAAAAATTAAGAAACAAAAACTGCAAGAGGACCATGTGTAGATAGTTTATAGAAAATCATCCAAAATAAAATACATAGAGGAACTAACCAAATAAAATAAAAGAGATTAAGCAACACACAATTACAACAAAGTGGTCTAACTCACATTTCTATGTGTTTTAGAGATTTAGAAGGAGAGAAGAGAGAGAACGGAACAGAGGAAATATTTGAACAAGTAAAATATGACTAGAATATTAATATCTTTCAGGACTGGGAAGAATTATTTATCTGGAAGAGGGCTATTTCTCTCCTGGGCTTTGAACATTGGTGTGATAGTGTGCTTAAAGAACTTATTTTTTAAAGCAACATTGTGGCCAGTTAGCAGGCTCTGGATTCCTACTCCCATAATAATAGTTTAAGAAAGATACATTTATTGGAGGAATAGACACTACTCATATAGGTAACATTCCATGAATGGACATGCTTGAAGATCAGACACTGAAAATATCCAGCTGTATTTGAAAGATCATTTCCTATTTCCACATTAAACTGAGTAGGGTAAATCTTACAGTCTTTTCTACATAGTGACACTGGGA
The DNA here is from genome assembly GCA_963574415.1 of Tarsius wallacei. Lineage (NCBI taxonomy): Eukaryota > Metazoa > Chordata > Mammalia > Primates > Tarsiidae > Tarsius > Tarsius wallacei. The sequence continues at coordinate 34,926 of CAUYQG010192652.1, forward strand.
AGAGTGGGAGGGGCTAGGGAACTGTGATTGCCAGAAAAGACAGGGTCCAAGCAGGAGAAAAGGGGAAAGTTGGTTTTAGGAATACAAGCAATAACTGACGGAGTGGGGTGGGGAAGAATGGCTCGCTGGTACATTTGTTTGAGTTACGAGGAGATGCTCCTGCTGGGCGTGGTGTCTCAGCCTGTAATCTCAGCACTTTGGGAGGCCAGGGCGAAAGGACTGTCTGAGCCCAGGGGTTCGAGACAAGCCTGGGTAACTTGGTGAGACCTCGTCTCTACAATAAGTTGCAAAAAACTAGCTGGGCGTGGTGGTGTGCGTCTGTTGTTCCGGCTACTTGGATGGCTGAGGCGGAAGGACCGCTGGAGCCGAGCAGGTCAAGGCTGCAGTGGCCGGGAACGGCCACTGCACTCCAGCCTGGTTGACAACAGGGAGACTCCAACTCAAAAAAAAAAAAAGGGAGGAGGAGGAGGAGGAGGAGGAGAAATGCTCCTCAGCAACCCCCGCACATCACTGACTATAGCCTTAGATTTATTAAAAGTTGTTTTATCGTCTGGCTCAGTGACTGAGCCTGTAATCCCAGCACTTTGGGAGTCTGAAGCGAGTGGATTGTCTGAACCCATGGGCTCAAGACCAGCCCGGGCAACTTGCTGAAACCTCCTCTCTACAATAAATCAAAAATTAGCCGGACGTGCTAGGGCACGCCTGTGGTTCCGGCTTCATGGAAGGCTGAGGCGGAAGGATGGCCAGAGCCCAGCAGGTCCATGCTGGCGTGGCCGAGAGCATGCCGCTGCATCCCAGCCTGGGCGACGGAGGGAGACTGCAACTCAAAACAAACAAAAAACAAAAATAAATGTTGCTTTGTTTGTGTTTAATTCCTGAATGGAATGATTACCAAAAAAAAAAAAAAAAGCAACAGCAGAATCAAAGATGCAATACTATTGCAAAACAGTGCCCATTATTATTGTTGTTTTAATATGACTCCCAAGGAAATTTCCTCCTTTCAAACTTGTTACCAGAGTTCTGAAATCAAGCACAAATAATGCATCATGGCAGGAATTTTTAAAGTCATAAACAAAGGTTTAGTTCATTCATGCCAACAGAAGTGTGATCCCATTGGAAAATATTGGAGTACCTTTCCTTAAAGTTACTTATTTTTAAAAAGTTCATAAAGGCCGGGCTCAGTGGCTCAGCCTGTAATCCCACGCCTTTGGGAGGCTGAGGTGAGTGGATTGCCTGAGCCCGCGGCTTCGAGACCGGCCTGGGCAAGTGAGACCTCATCTCTACAATAAAAAAAAAAAAAAAAAAAAATTAGCCGGGCATGGTAGCATGCGCCTGTAGTTCCAGCTACTTGGAAGGCTGAGGCGGAAGGATCACCGGAGCCCAGCAGGTCGAGGCTGCGGTGGCCGGGAGCGGGCACTGCACTCCAGTCTGGGCGACGGAGTGACTCCAGCTCAAAAAAAAAAAGAAAAAAATGATCATGACATGGCATACATGATCAGAACGAAGGCATAATGCGGACGTTAAATTAGGTTTCCTTTTTTGAAGTAACATCCTAATTTCTGCCTGGAGTGGCTCACTAAATTTTCCACCGTGGACACTTTCCTCACTGCTCAGAATTTTCAGCTGTATTTAAAACAGATCACATCCACCTCTTCCGCCTCAACATACTAACTAGTCAATGGAAATCGAAACACTCCCGAAACAGGCACTTTATACTACTGCCAAGAGGAGAAGGTTCAAAGCAGGAGGTGTAATTAAAAGTACGACTAAGCACACAGAATCACACGAAGGAGACTTCTCACAAGACAGAGGGGAAAATGGAGCGGAAAGCAAGTACCCCCCAAATATGAGATTGCCTTCTCTGACTGAGGCGTGTGTGCACACGCATCTCAGCTTCCTGGTATAGGACCCAGTTGCTATAGAAACTTACAACTGGGAGCTAAATAAAGTAATTTCCATGCTAGTGTTGGTGTCTGTAACTTCAGCACCTGATGCTAACCAAATTGTGCTCAATAAACAAATTTAAACTTTAAAAGCCTGCAATGCGATCACAATGCTTTCTATACAACTGATTAATCTCAATTGATCCTGGCTCAGAGCACAAGAACATAAGAAATCTCAGAAACAGAAAAAGACTACTTCAGGCCAATATGCCCGCATCCTTTGTTTTTCTTATCTGATTTCTGACTTTATCCCCATACCTCCAGCCTGTCTTGTTTTAAAATGAAAAGTCAGCGAGCTCACTCCCCAACTCATCAATAATCCGACTTTCACTGATCCTTTTAGACAATTTATTCTATATTAAACCACTCCCTCTTGGTCTCCCCCTTTCCATTTATCCTGCTCTGAACCTAAAGAACAAAGAGATCAGGCAGCCCGATAGATACTTATTCCTTAATCCTCCCAGCTGGGCCTATTATTGCTGCACATTTGATTATAAGATTATTCACTATTTGGCAAGAACTCGAGAATCTGAAGTAGTCCCCCGATGCCCTGTTTGTGTGGGCATGTCAGGCCCTCACCCGTTATGTCACCAAGCAGTGTGTTTGGCTTTGGAAATGCTCTTTTATTAAGAAAAATGAGACCATGGGGTCTAAATCTAGGGGTTTGCATCCATCCCCCAGCAGGGCGTTAGAAACGAACAATCTTGGCATCGACTGTGTAAGCCCTTTGTTCTTCTCCAGTGGGCCTGCACTTTCCAGGTCAATGTCACTGTGAGGATTTAGAGTACAAAAAAAAGCATCTGAATATATCCCCTCATTAAAGCACATGAATGCCATCGCTACAACCACCAAACACAACTGCATATATTGGCAAATCTGTGTCTTCTTATAGGAGATTCGTAGTGATAAGCGTTTGAGGGTGCATTTACATCTGTTAAAATATTGTGTTTATTTCACGTTTGCTAAAGCTTTTGGCCCCAGTCCCAGTGTACACCGTAGAGGCTTAGATGAGTCTATGACCTGTGACGACATGGGAGCCCAAATCAGTCAGAGTACTGGACACTAACAGGAAGGCTCTGTTGGCTAATTATGGGAAAAATAGGTTAGAAGGAACAACCAATTCTCTACTCATTTCCAACCTAATAATTTATGTTTCTACCAATTATCTTTGCAGAAGATGAGAAATTAAAAAAAGAAAAAAGGGAGGGAAGAAAGGTGGGCATAGCTCATCCAAGTTCCGTAAAATCAAGCACTTTCAATCATTTTCAACTTTGAAATGAAGATGCAATTTTTAGGAGGCAATATTTCCTTTTAATTATCAAGATGCTCTCAAACACCAGGGGAGACTTTGAAACACTAAAACAGGAACTGATAATATGAGCTCACCATGCATCCATAAAACTCTCCCCCCGGGTTCCTCTGGCACTAAATGCTGCCTTGGCTTTCGCCCAACAAGCTTTTAAAAGCAAAAAGGAAATACTGGGGGGCGGGAGGGGGGTTAAATCTAAGAATTGACCTGCTATTGCCATCGGTGTTCAACCAAAATTCTCATTAGGAAACAGCACAGAATAGTTTTTAGCTGCAAAAAGGCACCCGAGAGAATAGCAGAAATATATTAGGTTAACTGTTGGATACACGGCACTGCCTGTATACCAAAACAAAAACATCCTGGGAGAGATCTGAGCTCTGTCAGAAGCAGAGTCAGCTAACAACTGTCAGCTGGGATTGTTGAATAGCATTTAAATCCACCGAGCATTTGGGAGCAGGTGACTTCCAAGAAGGATGGAGGAAATGAAATTCTGCTAGCTCTGGGAACAGAGAGAGAATGGAATTTCATCTCTCGTTCTGTCTTTTTCTGTGTTTGAGAGACTTTATTTTCCCCTGCATGCAAAACCTCAATTCTCACATATCTGCACAGATATAAATAACAGGCTCTCTCTACACACCACGCATAGCACTTCCTAGGCAATTTATGAATATTTGGTATATGCAGAAAGAAAAGGAAGAAGGAAAGGAGAAAGGGAAAAAGAACCGACCCTGAATTAACTCTCCCAGAGAAGAAGAACTGGGAGCAGTGAGTTCAGCCGAGGCTTGGGCTAAGCGTCAGATGCTTGTGTTTTAGCCCCAGGCTCTAAGCAGCAGCTGGCAGCACGGCCTTGGCCAGGTGGTCAGTCGCCACTTGTGAGTAGAACTTGGCATTCAAGTCAAGCAGCTGCAAAGCAGAAACAGCCCAGCAGCTTTGCAGGAACAGAGGTATGGGCCAGTTTCTGCTTCCAGGCTCCCAGCCATCACGATGGGAGAGGGCTGAGGACACCTGCCCACAATCATGGTGGGAAGCACAGAGCCGGTCTACCGCACCCAGTGGGAAAACCTACAACCCAGGTCGGCCAAAAGGCCCCTGAGCTAAGGGGCGAGTGGGGAGGGTCATCTATTAAGGGTGGGGTGCTTTAGAGAAAAGATGAAAGCATGAGCAGGACCTTGGGGACCATCTGCACCCCCCATTAAAAAAAAGCCATTCAATAGCAACGATTCAAATAAGGTCTAGGGCTACCCAGTGAATTTGCAACCTAGTAGAAACTAAGCAAGAAATCTGCGGATTCTTAGCCCAAAGATTTCCCACAATGTGGTGTTTCAAGGCCAATCATTCCCATTTTACTAACACTGCCTTTCTCAACAGCAATATCCAAAGCGTGTTCAGAGGTGTACCCAGGCTATTGAAATCATCTAGAAGTTTCTCCTCCATGAAAAAAAAATCTCCAGTGCTTTTTCCTACATAAATGAGAAAAAGTAAAAGTTGCCATAAATAGTTTTCCCGTTTTAGCTTTGAAAGGTCACAGGTTTTATAACTCTACACAGGACACTATTGAAAAAGAATGGCAATGCACAGACATTGTCCCTGTCTTCTGCATTAATTTCAAAAACAAGTGATTTAAACTATGGTGATGATGCTGCAACATATTCTAAACAATGAATCTTCTTATTTCCTTCGCCACCAATTTTTTCCCCCAAAGCCTTGAAGTTTGTATTATAATATTTTATTTACCCAAACCTAGGGGGCTTTGGCAAAGGCTCTTCAATATTTCTTTTTTTATTTGTTTTATTATAAAGATATAGGGCGCAAGTCAGGATTAGGTATGTAAGTAATGTATGTGCAGGTGAATTTGGGGGCCTCCAGTGATAAATCTTTTAAATTCTCATTTGGATTGCAAGCACCAGAAGAGCATTATTTAATACACAATAACTATAGAAAAACAAAGATGCCAAATGAGAAGTCAAGTGAATGCAGAGGCCAGGGCCAGTGTTAAAATTAAAATCTAAACTTTCCTATATGCGTCCATATGTAATACGGTGCTTCTTATATTCAGTGCTCATATCTCTTTTTGTTGTTTCAACAAAGATGTCTGCTTATTTGTGATATTAAACACAATTTGGGGACATCATTCATGGCCATGGATACCTGTTGAACAGGGTGCTAAATTTAGAGTACTATACAAATTGATTGCTCTGTCTTCTTGTATTTATTTTCTTGTCTTTTTTGGCATCATACTTAAAGAAGTGTTTATATATTGAATATGCACAGTTGAAACAATAATAAAATTACATTATGAACCCACCACTCAGCTTATGAATAAAACTTTGTAGAGTCCCTTTCATGTCCTTTTCCAAGTCCCACTATCCCCACTCCAGAGAATTTGTTTTGGTCTACCATTCTTTTAGTTTTTCATTACAATTTATCTTTGTGTTCCTAAATGATATATTGTTTCACTTCACACATTTTGAACTCCTTATTAATGAACCATATTCTGTTAGAAGTTTTCATTTAGCATCATGGTTTTGGGGGGGGGAGTTGTTTGTTTATTTTTTATTAATTGACTTTAATTGGCAAATAATAATTGGGTTTATTTATGGGGTACAATGGAATGTTTTGACCTATGTATGCATTGTGGAAAGATCCAATCAATTAATCAACATAGAAAATTTAAATTCAAACCACAATGAGCTATTATCTCATCCCATTCAGAATAGCTATAATCAAAAAGACAGAAAGCCAACAAGGGTTGGGAAAAATGTGGAGAAACAGGAAGTGTTGGCAGAAATGTACACTAGCACAGCCATTTTGGAAAATAACCTGGAAGTTCCTCAAAAAACTAAAAGTAGAATTGCCATATAATTCAGCAACTGCACTTTGGGGTAAATATAGCCAAAGGAAATTAATAGTGAGTGGAAAAGATATCTACTCTTCTGCGCTCATATCAGCATTACTCACACTAACCAAGATACAGAATCAACATCGTGTTCCTGAAGGTTATCCACATTGATATGTACGACTGTATTTATGTATATTGATGCTTTATAGCATTCCAGTAGATACACCATCTGCCCCTTCTTCTCACATTTTAGTATCTAATAGGATTTCCCTACCATTACAGATAATGCTATTATTAATATTTATGTTCTTATCTCCTCATACACGAGTTAAGTTCAGTTTCTTCCTCACTCAATTGAATAACAGTACCTGCATTCCAGGGCTGTTTTTTGTTTTTAGTTTTTTTTGTTTTTGAGTCACAGTCTCACTCTGTTGCCCAGGCTGGAGTGCAGTGGCACACTCATGGCCACTCCAGTGTCGACCTGCTGGGCTCCGATGATCCTTCCGCCACAGCCTTCCAAGGAGCTGGAATGTCAGGCGCGCACTACCACACCCAGCTAATTTTTTGATTCATTGTGGAGATAAGGTCTCACTATTGTTGCCCAGGCTGGTCTCAGACCCACAGACTCAGGCAATCCTCTGGCCTCGGCCTCCCAAAGTGCTAGGATTACAGACTTGAGCCACTGTGTCCAGCCCCAGAGCTGTTTTCAGTGATTCACTTTCTTGGTCTATGAAATAAATAGTTGTTAGTTTTAGCATTCAATGAGCATGTGTATGAGCACGCAGAACAGAGGCCATTTCGCAGCAGGTGTTCCCAAAATCTTTGTTCCCTCTCCATTCAGGATTAAGAGATGTCTTTAATCCTGCAAAAATGGTGTTGCTTTATGAAGTTTGCCATGTGATCAAGGGTCAAGGCTGTTATTTGACCTCCAGCAAATGCAGGTGTGTTGTCCCATTACGTGTCGAAGGACCAAAGGGACTTTAGGAAAAGTGGAGATGTCACATGCTGCATGGCAAGAGAGAAGCTGCTGGGGCCGCTTCCCCAGGACTTCATAGCATTATCTTCCTGGACAGAGTGCAGCTGGCTCCAGCTGTATGCAGCAGAGGCAACGTGCATTCTTTTGACCCATATAAAGCCTCTAGATATGGAAAAGTGCAACACTGTGCTTTGTGGATCACCTCAACTCCATGCCATGGCTGTCTGACCCAATTTTCTCCCAGAAACACCGCCCCCCTTGGAGTCCATAAAATATACTGTATATGAACCATCATGACGACATTGATGCTACACATCTTAAGATTCTTTCTCTGAGCAAGAAGCAAAACATATATAACATGGCAAATAGTCCTTTTGTAAAGTTTAATTTTATTGCTTTAGGGGCACAAGTGTAGTTGCATTACACGGATATATCGCATAGTGGTGAACTGCTATATAGTGTACTTAGTACCCCCATAAGCAGAATTCCATCCCTACCCTCCCTTTCACCATCCTACTCTTCCAAGTCTCCATTGTCTGACATTCCACCCTGTGCATGTATATCCATTATTTAGCTCCCACTTACAAATAAGAGCAGAGTCTTTGACTTCCAGTTTCGGAGTCACTTCCCTTAGGATAATAGCCTCCAGTTCCATTCATGTTGCTGCAAAAGACATGCTTTTGTTCCTCTTTATGATTGAGTAGTATTCCTTGGTAAATATATATGATATTTTTAACCCAATGATCCATTGATGGATTCTGAAGTGATCCCATGACTTTGCGATTGTGAACAGTGCTGCAATAAACACGCGAGTACAGGTTTTTTTCTCTATTTATTTCCCAGTGTAGGACTGCTGGATCAAACGATAATTCTATTTTGGTTCTTTGAGAAATCTTTATACTGTTTTCTATAGAGGTTGTGCTGATTTATATTTCCACCAACAGTGTACAAAAGTTCCCTTTTCTCAGCATCTTTTCCAACATCTATTGCTTTCTGACTTTTATTTTTTTACTGTATGACTCCATTTATATCAATACATAGAACACATAAAACTAATCAGTGGCTGCCTGGGACCAGGGACTTGGAGGAGAGGTGGTTGACTGTATATGGGGTGAGGGAAATTTTATGGGATGATGCATATATGCTGTACCTTTATTGGACTGGCCTTACATGGAGTATGTTTGTGTTTTCTGACTCAAATACTGACCATTCTGACTATTGTAGGATGGTATCTCATTGTGATTTTAATTTGCATTTCTCTGATAATTAGTGATGTTGAGCGTCTTTTCATATGTTTTTTGTCCACTCGTATGTCTTCTTTTGAAAAAATGTTCATGTTCTTTGTCCACTTTTTAATGGGGTTATTTGTTTTTTCTTGTTGAGTTGTTTGAGTTTGTTGTAGAGTAAATATGTTATTCTATTGCTAAATGCATTATTCATAAATATTTTCTTCCACTGTTGACTTTGTTAATTATTTTGTTTGCTGTGCTGAAGATTTTGAGTTTAATTAAATCTCAATTTCTATTTTTGGTTTTACTGTGTTTTCTTTTGAGGACTTAGTCATAAATTCTTTGCCTTGGTGAAAGTCCAGAATAGTCTTTCCAACTGGCTCTCAGGTATCATGCTCAGCATTTGGGTGACTAGCTAAAAGAAAAGCCCAACATACTCATGGGACAAACCTGCACATGCACCTCATTTTTTAAAAAAGAAGAATTTTTTCATAGGTTTTTTTACTTTAGGATTCTAGAATTTTTATAGTTTTGGATCTTACATTCAAGTCTATAATTCATCTCAAGTTAATTTTGGGATATGGTGTGAGATAGGGGTCCAGTTTTATTCTTCTGAATACTTAATGAATAAGGTGTTTTTTCCCAGTGTATATTTTTTTGGTCTAACTTATGAAAGATCAATTGGTTGTATGTGGCTTTATTTCTGGGTTCTCCATTCT
>CAUYQG010192653.1:0-18519 GCA_963574415.1 Tarsius wallacei
TCCCTAAAGAATACTTGTAGCTATACAAAGGCAGACCAAAAAAATCATGCCTTTTGATGCATTTTGCCTAACACAAACAGATAGTGTAAGTCAATAAGCAAACAGAAGTGAGCAAGATAAACAGTCAAAGTGATAGCTTCAAAAGTAAAAGTAAGAAGTCAGACTAGCTCTGGGATCTTTACTGAGTGCCTAAAGTCTGTTCATCTGTGTTCTTTGGCCTCTCCCCTTATTTTCATTGCAGACAGCTAGGTTGCAGCTTGGGTTTCTTCTTTTGGGCTGCAACCTGAGACGTCTGCTGCTTAGTTCCCAGGGGAGTGGTTTTGTCTTCTGTTTAGCAATGTTACCTTGAGAACCAAGGTGGTGGCTGCTGGTAGGTGGGCAGGGTGATGCAAGTCTCTGCCTGGGGAATGGCTGATGTGGTAGTTTCACTTTCGTGGATCCTTTTTCTCCACTCTCTGGGTCCCTGGGCAATCCACTATGCTAGACTGTGGTGGTGTGGCACCGGGGATCAGCTGCACAGCTAGGCGCTCTCTCAGGGCACTATCAGCGGGCTGAGGTGGAGGCAGGGGTTGTGAGTTTCCTCCTCTGAAGCTGAGAGCCTCTGAACAGCATTTCTTCTGGTTTAACTGTTAATAGGCTAGAATGATGAAAAATTGGTGCTTCAACATTATGGAGGGAAGTTGAGTTTTTTTTTTTAATATATAATTAATGTAGGTTTAGCTGTGACTTCAAAACTTCTCCTTTCTCAACTACATTGTACACAGCATGATATAAGAGTAAGGAAACTGACAAGTAAACAAGTGACAAAATCATCTTGATTTCTTTATACTTTAAGATTAAGCCTATGTAAGACTTCCAAGTAAGTCTCTACTGGAGGATGTTAGAATCCTCCCAGTATTAAGTATTACTTTATTATCATTACTATCGTCACTAACATTACCAACCAGTCAACAGAAAAATCAAATCAGAAAAAACATACTGGATAACATTTATGTTCAAAGCAGTTACAGAAAAAGATAATCTTTTGGAGAGAGAGAAAAATGAGACATGGTTTGTAGAGGATTAGGATTCTTATCAATGAACACCAAAGATCAGGTAAGACACATTTGTATCTAGGAGCATTTTTCTATGTTATAATGTGCTCTTGCGTCAAATCATAGCATAGAAAATAGAGGCAGTTGAGCTTATTGTATAGGAGATACAATATAGAGAAGAGGCACTGGTTAACTTAGTTTACAAGTGCTATTTACTTTCATGTATCCACAAGTGTAGTTGCCAGTACTACAAATCAATATGTATTATACTCAAGGAAAATACATAGTTAGTAATTTGTGCATATTCCAGCAGGTGTTGGAGGAAACATGATGGGCATGTATGCTGTCCTGTTCTCAAGAAGTCTGGTTATTGATGAAACTCACACGTTATTTGATCTAAAATGAAACTTCTGGTTCAAAACCATTATTTTATGGATTTAAAACCAAAGTCTCCAGTTGGTAGGAACAGGTGTATTTAAAGAGGAGAATGGGGAATGATATGCCATACATGGAGCCTACCCTAGCTTCAAGGTCTTCTAACTTCCTTGTCTGTATTCCTCCCCTTATATCAGGCCACCTCTCAGGCCTTAAGTTATAGGAAGACATTTTCAGGGAGGGCTTGAAGGCCTCACAAACTCAAGGTAGCCCCTGTCTCACTTGCATGAAAAACACACACATACACACTCAAACACACACACTATTTCTTGGCTGATTTGCAAAATAGCATTGAAACTTGAACAATAAACAGCTCAGGAAAAAAACACAATTTAAATATGCATTGTTAGATATCAGAAAGTGGCATTGCTCATAGAAGGAAATTTCATCTGTTCATATTGTATTTTGTTGAAATTCAGTAAAATGGTCTCTCAAGTAATTTTTTCTGTCAAGTTTGGATACTGGGGGTGGTGACCTAGCATGATGTGAACAACAAAAGTGACTGACAGGAGGATTTCTGTACTTCGTTAACTCATTGCTATTATCAGCCTCCTAGAATCATTTGCAGTCAGCTGTTGCCAAGGGGAGTTTTAAACTTAACATTAGGAAACGTGCATCTGGGCACCAGATTTCTTGCGGCATTCATAGAAATCCTCATAATACTTCCAGAAAAGGTAAATCTAATTTCATTGGAAAATGGCTTCTATTGTGCATATGTTTATTTCAGTTTTTGAGTTTCCCTCTGCCTTAAAATTTTGGTTTTAAATAATATCCTAATTCATACTTTTATGGATCAGTATTTAAAAAGTGGCAATATATGTCCAATTATGATATATATTGATGAATAGCTATACTCCATTTACTAAGACTTTTCCAGGATAAGCATTTATTCCACTGACATGAAATTATTTTTTTAAAAATTAATATATTATTAAATTGTTTTCAATAAAAATACATTATAGTTGATCTGTGATGCTCTCAGGAAACACATCTTAATCAGTATCTGAAGGAGTTAAAAATATACCATTCTGATGTATTGGCAATTTTGAATTAAATGCACTTGTAAAACAGCAGATACAAGATCACTCTTATCTTCTTTGTATTTCTTAAAAGCAGGAAATGAAATTCCCTATGTGAAAAATGCCCTCCCTATACTAGAAGGGAAGCAACACTCTTAATATCAAGAATGGGAAGTTGAAACCAAAAGAATTCTGTATAGACCTGTTAAAATAATTCTTATCTTTTAAGGCTTTTCATATAATTTAGTTTTTTTCACAACTTACTATTCTTTGTCCAATTCAATGTATAGGTGTTCAACTCTGTGGCTTTGGGCTCGTCATTTTCTTAGGGAGTCTCCTGTGCCAGGCAAAACTTATATTAAATAAATGTCAACATTCTTCTGCTGTTGATCTGCCTATGTCAATTTAATTCTCAGGTATGATGAGAAAAGAAAAAATAAAATAAAATAAACCATAGAGTTAAAATTCTAGTTTCCCTGCACATCTTAATGTGAATGTATGTATGTATTATTTGCTTCATAGCTGATAAAGATTTACCATCTGAAATAGAATAAAGTATTTATACAGCACAAGATCTTTATATAATTTAAGCAAAACATCCTAAGCTATGAATGTTGGTAACAGTTAGATTCACTCACAAATTCTGCTACTTCACTTCATATATTCTTGAAAGTATGGTTTTGTGCTTTATAATATTGACCCTCAGATTCACTCTCAAAATCAATAGTATAAATTCAAAACTGTGAAAATTAGTTTGATTGCCCGTAATCACTGCTCCATGATCCCTTATTTTCAGAGTCATGGTCTGGAGGACAACAGATAACTTTTAAATATGTGAACTGTTTCTCCTTTAAAAAATTATTCTTCCAATTTTTAAAAAATAAAACTTTCAAGTGTGTGTCTGTGTGTATGTGTATGGCAGGATTTATGAAGATGTGTGAATATAACACTCAAGTGTTCAATAAGCTTGAAATAAATATCATTGCCAGGTGATGTAAAATGCTTGCACATTCTTGAACTAGGTAATTTAAAAGTAGAGCTATTAAATTTTCATAGGTCAAATATTACTTAGTAATAATCAACTAAAATTGCTGTGTGTTTATTAAGCAGAGTGATTAATAACAATATAGCATAGCACTTAATATCAGGGGATCTACAATCAATGAAACAGGAGTTTACATTCTGGCATCAGTACCTACTCGCTATACAACATAGAGGACATTAATTGCTCCAAGTCCCCAGTTTTCTCATAAGGAAAGAAATATGATTGTCATTTTATAATATGGTAGAATGAAGAATAAATTATGTGTGTGTGTGTATGTACGTGTGTATGTGTGTATACACACTTATACTGATGATCCTCAGTTTACAAAGGGCTCACATTGTGATAAATGTATCATAAGTAAAAAATATGTCCATATGCTTCTTGACTTATAATGAGGTTATGCGTTGATAAACCCATTGAAAAGTCAAAAATTGTAAGTCAAATCATCGTGAATTGGGATTGTTTTTGTATATAATATACTATATATATGGGGAACCCCAAAAACCCAGCATTTATTTATTAAAGATTGTGTATTTATTCTTACATGTTTAAACTTCAGTCATCTCCAAAGTACTCTCTGTTTGTTGCAATACACCTGTTGAGATGCTTTTACCCCTGCTCAAAACAAGTTTTTGGAACTCATCAATTTTGATGCCTTTTAATGTTTCTGCCATTTTTTGTTTCACTTCTTCCACATTGGCAAAACGTATCCCTTTCAGGACTTTTTTATCTGAAGAAACAGAAAAACAATGTCTCTCAGGGTGACATCAGGGCAATAGGGAGGGTGGGGCATAGGGGTCATGCCATTGTTGGTCAAAAACTGCTGAACACTCAGCATGGTGTGGATAGGTGTGCTCATAAATCACCCATAATGAAATGAACACACTGAAAGAATCTTTAAAAAAAAATTTACTGAAACTGAACACAACCTTTCACAACAACGAACACAGCTTCTCCCAATAATGCAACCTGGCACACTCATGCTAATGGGCTCCTAGAACTCTTGCTTGACAGAGGAAGCCTATACTACAAGAGGCCCACCTTCCAAAAGGACTCGTACATATGTAAAATTCTTATAAAGCTGTCTGGCACATATTCAGCACTCCAGTTGGTAATATATATATGTTCATGCTGTGCAATTTAGGTTAACATTTTTTTAAAATAATAAAAACAAAATCTGGAAAACCTTGCCATCTAAATAGGGATATATACACATATGCACACATTTGTTCATATATTTACATATATTTATACATAAATTATTTAAGTCTTTCCTATTCTGTTTCTCAAAATTCTTTCAGTCTCTATCATTGTCACCATTGTCAATTTCAAAGTCACTTCCAAAAGTTTTAGTTATTTGTTACAGCAGTATTCTATTCCAGATACCAATTTTCTTACTACTGCTGTAGCGAGTTACCACACACTTAGTTTAAAACAACACAAAGTTACTGTCAGTCAGATCTGGGGGTCCGAAATCTAAAGTAGGCCGTATTCCTCCAAAATACTCTAGAGAAAAATCAGTTTCCTTGCCTTTTACAACTTACAGGCTGCCCTCATTCCCTGAGTTACAGTCCCACATCACTTCAACCTCTGTTTTCTCATCTCATCTTCTGCCCTGGTTGACTCTCCCATTTCTTTTCTTTTTTTTTTTTTTTCCTTTTCCAGGACACTGTGATTACACTGAGCACATCTGGATAATCCTTGTTAATTTTCCCAACTCAAGACTCTAAACTTAATCATATCAGCAAAGTCTATTTTTCCATATAAAGTAACATATTTTCACAGACTCTGGGGATTAAGATGCAGACTTATTTAGGAGACAACTATCTTGTTAAAAATGAATGATAGTACAAATATTATAGTACTGATCACATGGAAGCCTTTATGAATTTAAGAGAATGCAAAATTTATTTGTGATCATCTGCAATACTTTAAAGTACTGGCTCACATGGAAAATAGAGAGATACCAGAAGAAGACTCCACAAACAGTAAGGAACAGGAGTCATATTTGCTCTAAATCTTTTATATCTTGTAGATAATGCTTTAAGGCTAACTCCCAATTTGCTAGTGTGCTACTGGTGTCACAAATCACAACTGCCATGGCAGATCACTCCTAAACATTTCCTGGTGTTCCTCATCCACTAGCAACTGTATTACAGTTTTGTAATCATCAAAAACAAATAAATAAATTGCCAGCTGGTGTTTTGAGAAGCAATCTTTGGGGTCCACAGAAATCACAAAAATTTTCCCAAGCAACAAAACTCTAGAAGTCCCTAGTTTATATGAACCTTCATTATCAGAACATCAGTCCTCTTTCTTCACTCTACCTTAGATACTAGAAGTCAGACCATCAGTGATTGTGGAACACTGGAAAGAAGAAAAATGCAAGAACTTGACAGCCCTTTAGTTACTATATTTGATATATAAGTTAAGCTAAAAGTAATCAATCTTTAATTTGAATGTCAGGTTGTTGGTATTATGACTTTTGCTTTCAGGAAAGTCATACTATGGAAAAATTAAGCCACATACTCACTAGTGGAATATAAGAAATTGAGACTTTTTTTTTGTTCATGATAAATGAGAATCTTGCATTTGGAAGAATTTTGAAAGGACATTAAGATTTAACCTAAAGCTATAAAATTTGACAAAAATTATGATGCTATAAAAGGAAAAAGAATGTAATAAAAGATAAAAAATCAATGATGATCATGATGATGATAATTGATACTTATATGCATGATGTCAAATTTTTTGTGTTAGTTGCCTTCTTTGAGAAATGATGAAAATGTGGCTCAGAGGGTCTGTTTCTTGCCCAATGTCATATCACTAGAAAATAAGAGAACATGAAAAAATATAACTCTTTAATTTGCAACATCCATTGTTATGTCTCAATTTCTGAATTTTATGAATAATAGTCTTAGTTGGATATTTTTAACATGTATGTGTCTGAATTAAAGGCTCACGATGTCTCATACATATTGAAAATTCATTTCAAAGTAATTGTTAATATTAGCATCAACATTTCTGTCATAATTATAAAGTGTGAATGAATCATGTCATCTTTCTGCACCAAGTACAGCTTCCGCACACCACTTTGGACTCCCGCACCTTGGCTGAGATAGTCACCACCAAATCATCTAATTTCAGTCTTTTCAGTTTTTATTCTCCTGGCTTCCATTCTCACTTACTTCTGAGATGTTTATTCTACTCAGCAGAAACATTCTAGCTTACCTGGATTGGAACAGTATGGTTTGCATTTTTATTTTATTTTTATTTTTATTTATTTATTTTTTTGAGTTGGAGTCTCACTCTGTCGCCCAGACTGGAGTGGCCGCTCCCGGCCACCGCAGCCTCGACCTGCTGGACTCCGGTGATCCTTCTGCCTCAGCCTTCCAAGTAGCTGGAACTACAGGTGCGTGCTACCATGCCCGGCTAATTTTTTGGGGGGGGGATTTATTGTAGAGATGAGGTCTCGCCAAGTTGCCCAGGTGGGTCTCAAACCCGCGGGCTCAGGCAATCCACTCACCTCAACCTCCCAAAGCGCGGGATTACAGGCTGAGCCACTGAGCCCGGCTGGTTTGCATTTTTAGACTTCCCTCAGTGCTGACAAAACTATAACAATTTACAGCCTGAGATTCTAGTACAGTGAGACTTGGCCCCACACTGAGACAATCTGAACATTCTTACAAGTCTTTGATATGTATGCTTTGCCTTAGTTTCTCCACTGCTATCAACTTGCTTTTGAGTTTTAATTCCATAAAGAATTTAGAATATTCCACTCTCAAACTACTAACATTTTCACTCACGTGTACACTTAAAATTTCCAGTCTGCTGTAGCTGGCTAAATAAAATTTTGAGAGAAGTCTCATCCTGAGAAAGTTCAGGAAAAAAAAAAAAAAAAAAAACAATATTCAGCCCAGTGTGATGGTCTTTGATCGGGCTCATGCTAAACATCATAATTCTTTTAGCATCAGTCTCAGAAAGGCCTAGATTTTGAAGTAAAGGAAGTTATCACTGAAAGCTTTTCATGTTTCTGTTTCCTAAGATGCTCATCAAAGAGCATTGATAATTTAGTTTTAGATCATTTTTCCCTTCCTAAATTAGTTACATCAGATATTTGGGGATTAAATGACTCAGAAAAACTGCGATACACTTTGAGGGCCAAAGTATAATTATCAGCCAGTTGTTGCAAGTGGAAAATGAAACATTAATTACATTTAAATCTACTCTTACAAAACTAAGCAAATCAATTGCCTAATTCTACCATTATCAGATCTTTGATAGCTGGATAAGTCAGTTCTTTATACACCAAGTTTATGTGAGTTTTAGTATTGAGTAATAATTTATGATTATCACTTATTAACAAGAACTGCATTGATTAATATACTGTTTTTAATGGAATTTCATACCAATTTGCCTTACTCTTGGTACTTGTTTTTAATAAGTGCTGCCTATAATAGGTTGGCCTGGTTAATCCATCACCTTTTATGCCTAGCAAATTATGCTATTCTGAAATCATGTGGTAGAACATATTGTTATGGTTATAATTTCAAAGATGCCTGGATGAGTACACGGTAAACTGTGTTTAAACTGATGTCACTTGTTAAAATCATTTTAACAAGTGAATAAAACTACCCTCTGTTTTCTGTCAGGATTAGTCCTGAATTAGTGTAATTTTAAGTAATGGAAAATGCATTTGCTACTCAACAGTGATCACTTCCATTTTTACATGTATTTTGCTTTACCTATATTCAAGAATATAAAATACAGCGCATGTAGTTTGGTTTCTTTCTTAACTTCATCTTGTTTATTCTAATATACTCTACTACTTCCTTGTCATTTATCTATCCTTATATAACTAGAATTAATAGCAAATATTTCTATGGCACCATCTATGTGCCAGTTTCTGCTTGACTTGAGTTGCTCTGCCACATAGCATCCTTACAACAACCTTGGCAAGACAATATTGCTATGCACGTTCTATAGAAGCGAAAGAGGAAGCACAGAAAATTTTAAATAATACATTTAAGAATGTGCACACTTACATGTTTTTGGCAAGTTTCTGGGTTTTCCTTTCATATTGGTTTTGGCTCTATCTCACTTAAACTTGCCCTGACAGCAACTCTGGCTGACAGCTATCAAGGAAATAGGAATTTCAATCCTATAGCTACAAAGAAACTACATTTTGCCAACTGCCTGAGGGGCCTGGAAGCAGATCCTTCCTCAGAACCTAAAAAAAACCCCAACCTTGCTCATACCTTGAGTGTGAGACCCTAGACACAGAATCCTGCAGAGCTGTACCCAGACTTCTAACCTACAGAAAATAGGTGTTGTTTTAAGCCACTGAGTTTGTGGTAATGTGTTGTGCAGCTGTAGAAAAATAATATAATTGGTCTTAAGTTTTACAATCAGTCCCAGGATAGTGTACCAAAGATTGTTTCACTCAGTCAATTTATTCATTTTTAAAAGCTCCTAAAGTATGTACTAATGTGGTCTAAGGTTTTCTTTATACATGAGTAATGAATTTATAAGCATATAAGACCTCACTCTAATTAATAATTTCATTTTAGGGATAGATTGTATCTAGGATGGGACAGTGTCTAGGTATAGGCTGTGTCTAGGGCAGGCATCTCAGGATTACATTTAATAAATGCTGCTGCAGAGTTGATTACTTTATCACTCAGATCCTGGAGAGGAGATTCAACATGACTTCCAATGGATCTCCAGTTGAAGAAAACAGTCAGAATAAAGTAGAAAGAACAAATTGGGGACTAGGAAAAGGAAATCCATAACATAAATTTGCTAAGAATGACCAAAGTATACTTCAGCAGTCATTTAAAGAGAATCCTTACCCTGATTTTACAACCAGGGAAGCACTGGCCACAAAAGTCAATGGTTCTTTATCTATAATTGACAACTGGTTTCAAAAGAGAAGAGCCAGACTACACCTAGAGAGAGACACAGAATATTTGCTACCAGGAAACTGCATAAGTTCTCTGCCCAAGATCACTCACTGATGAGCTTCCAGGAAAACCAGGTGTAATCTCCCATCTACAACACTGAAGGTTCTGCTGGACAGAGCTGGTTATTCTTTTCTGAAAACACAGAAGATTCCCAGTGAACGAGATGGCTCTAGTGACTCTGTAACCCCAGGCATTAAAGGAAAACCAAGCTGTGCTTTAGAATGTCAAGGTGACACAGGAAGTGGACTTTCTCCTAGCTATAGCTCAGCAACCTATCTTCATTCTCCTATACCTTTGCAGTATTTTAAGAGTATCATGCCTGAGACGAGGGAAAGCCAGCATGCAAGGCTCCACCTTTTGCACTCTGTTTATAATATTCAGGAAAAGAGGCAGCAGCAGGAGGAGCAAAAGGCCCATTTTCATTACTCACTATTTCAAGGACAGCAGCAGAATGGTTGGGAATGTCATCTTCAGCAGCCTCAGCAGTCTCAGAATTACCAAAAGAAGCTGGTCTTGCAGGATCAGGTTATGCATCTGAGTCCTAGGGCTTCAGGGCAGCAGGTGCCCTTTCTTCAGTCATGGCAGCAGACCTGATTTTCTCCACGTAACGGAGAGTCCCTGTGCTCTCAGATGTAACATACATCTTCACAAATACTGGTCAGATGTCCACCAATAACTTTTGGGCAAGATGTGCAGTAAGGATCTACAGAGCAACCTAGGTCCCAAATCCAGAAGCTTTGAGATGAGAAGTCTTTGCAAAGGTCCACCCCTGGGACCAGAAATGTGACTCCAGGAAATAGTACTTAGTACTAAGATTCAAAGAACATCAGCCAAAGGTATTCCCACAACCATCCACAAGAAACCCAAGACAAAAGACTCTCTCGAGCTTGAACATGCTGACTTCACGAAGGCTTCATGAACTGTTAGTCTCCTCTGGTTGGGCAGCAGTGCTCACCAGGTAATAGCACTTGACTCTGCAGTTTATAGTGCCCTGAGGAAGACTGAGCTAGAGTATGGAGTACAAAACCAACAAGCACAAAGGCTGTCAGACAATCCTCAATGACAGTAGTAGCCAAAACCAAAGCAATATGTGCTTCAGAAGACACCCTTGCACAGCCTTGCTTCAGACATTGTCTCTTCCTCAGAGTTCAAATATGTAAGGAAAAAGTGCAGCAATATTAAGGACCCTACAACAGCAGTCTTGGTGTGGAGGAGTCTACCCCCAACTTTGACATGATTTTCATAATTTGGAGCTTTAGGATGTAGACTCATTTCTCAGGTATTCCATAGAGCAGGTCCCGCCAGTGTTGCTAAATGCAGCCCTATGGGCTCTGTGTCCCCCCTACCAGGCAGCACCACTCCTTCTAGGAGAACTCCTGCATAGCAGAGTTTCCTCTTGGAGTGTTTTGTATAAAAGCATACCACTATAGCACTGTCTTTATGTTATTTCTTTCTTTTGCTTTTTGACAATATTTAAGAACTTGATTACAAAACAGCACATGCTGGTTATGAAAATTGAAGCAATACAGAGAATTAAAAAGTAAAAAAAAACCTAAAAATATAATAGTTTCATTCATTCATGGAACACAGATTATTCACACACACACACACACACACACACACACACACAAAACTGCTAACTATTCCATCCTGAATGATCATTAAAAAGAATATCTAGTGTGAATAGTGAGGGTTCCTTCCTATGCGTGATAGATTAGGTAGACAGATAGCAGTTATGATTTCTAGCATTTCTTGATTTTCAATATACTCAGAGTCCATTATGCATAAACTATGTGCCTGACAATTTTGAACGAATGTGTGAAATCTTGAAATACACACACACACACAAACACACACACACACAAACACACACACGTATATACTGATGCTAGGTTAAATAATTTATATATAATATGATATATATATATACATCAAATTTTAAGCTTATATAAGCTCCATAATTTCACTGAAGGAATGTTTTCAAATAATTTGGGGATTACATTATTAAGGATAAAAATCTATGATTGAGATCAGTGTTAAAGATGGTCAGAAAAAGTGAACTAGGTAGGCTAGATTTATGGGTCTTAAAAATAGAAAGAATTTAAAAGTATTCTAAAATAGAAAACTATTTTCTTTAATAACAATGAGTAAATGTTTATGCTTTGGTTTCTAAATTTACATTACAATCTTGCTTAAACACTTTTAATTTATAGAGACATACTTTATTATAGAGATGTGGAGTGCAAGCCAGGATTAACTATACAGGTAGTCTGCGTACAGGTGAAGTTCGGGTGTCCAACTGGTCCTCATGTCCCTTCGTTTAGGATCAGGTACCCATATACTTTTTTAATTAGTAAAATTGACAGTGTTTAATTATTAATACTGAATATTAACAATAACATATGTGTATGTTTTTAAGAAGTTTTATAGAAATCATAGCATCATTCTTGCTGAAGAGAAGGAAAGAAATCCTAAGTTCTGAAGACAAAACTACCAGGTGTGGTAATTACCAGGTAATCCATATATGTGTAAATAAACTTCTGGAATGGTGAGATGAAATGAGATAGGAAGCAGTGCTTCAGGACACTCTATTTATAGAACTCTTTCAAAAATGTTTAAAATATATTCAGAGAGTTGGCATTAAGGAAAGAGGGCTTATAATACTAATATTGACACAAAATCTTAATTTTTAGAATTGATTGATGTATCAATTTTTTAATATTTAGTTAAATTCAATAATTTTATTTCCAAAAAAATGGTAGGTTTATAAAATGAATGTGAGTTTTTGGAAAAGACATTCAACATTATTTGGGTTTGATTTTTATTAGAATTCTAAATGTGCTTTCTCATTTGAATTATAATTACTATAATTGCCAATGAGAGAAAGAAAGTGCTTATTGCTTGCATATGTTTTTGGCAAGTAAGCATATACTTAGATACAGTAAAAAAGAGAATAATCAAATATACAGTGAGTCTACATATCTCAGTCATGTCCAGGCTGTGACATGAACAGTGGAGGTAGCACTGACACTGTAAAAACTGGGCTACTACCTGGAGAAGGACCTCACATTCTTGTACAGTTGGGTTTTTCTTATTTGGCAGCAGACAGATTCTACTCAGCAGGGCAATGACTAGCATATACAGATGGAAATACACGTGTGCTGTTGTTACATTTAGTTTTGAGTTTTCAGGACCTACATTTAATCGCTTTATATTTCCTAGCTGATAGATCATGCACACACACTTTCTGCCATAAATGGAATCCATATTTCAAATTGTTTTTGCTTCTTAACTGAAAACTTGGATGATCACAAAATTCTATCTTAACAAATTTTTTTTTTCTCCCTCTAGGTTTCAAGAAAAAAATTCATGAAATTTGAAAGTTAAATCTTAAGAACTAATGGACACGTTGTAAAGAATCAGGTATAAAAGTGGTAATAGTCTCCCCAACCTCTTAACAGTAACCCGAGCTATAAAATTAATTACTCAGCTTTTGGGGAAATACTATCACATTTACTATTTTCTTTTTTAAAAAAGTTATATTTTAAAGATGTGGGGATGTGAAGCACAATTTGGGGTTAAGTACATAAGTGGTCATTGGACACGTAAAGTTTGGGCCTCCCCTTGATCTCCACTTTGCTTGGTTTGAAATTGGTTACCTTTATTGATGTTATATGCCCCTTGCCCCCAGCAGTGTCCAACTACTGCCAATTCCTTCTTATAGTATTATATAAATATTCAGGGTCTGCTTACGAGTGAGTACATGTAGTAATCAGATCTTTTGTTTCTGTGATAGATCACTGAGTAATATAATCTCTAAATCCATCCAAGATGCTGCAAATTTCATAATTTTGTCCTTCTTTATGACTGTGTATTATTCTATTATGTATATGTATTTTTTAAAACCATTCCACTTTCAATGGGCAGTATGATTGGTTCCATGCTTTTGCTATTGTGAATAATACTGCAATAAATATGCGTGTGCAGGTATCTTTATATAGAGTGATTTGAATTCTCCAGGTATATTTCCCCAGAAGGGGGATTGTTGGGTCGTATGGAAGGCTGATTTTTAGATCTTTTAGAAATTGCCACAACATTTACTATCTTCTACACTGGAGTTAGTCTTTCTGAATTAGACTCATTCACAGGAAGGACTTGGATATGCTAGAAGGTTGTGAGGTAATACAAACAATTTTTTAAGGAAACTGTTCTAGAAGAAAAATCTGAGAGTAAACATTTTGGCTCTCTTAAAGCCAAAGGAGATAACTGAATTCCATGTAATATAAGAAAAAATGTACTTTCCTTCATTAAAACAAATTTCAAGAAAATTGTTAGTCATACAGTTAAAGTTTTTAAAAGATTATTTTCAAACATCATCATCCAAAAAGTATATTGAGGCATTTGCATTTGTACATTCTATATTGCACTTACAGTGAACCCACACTGTAGGCAAATCAATGTGGGTCATACAGTCAAGAGATAGTCATTTTTTATTCTACTAGTGATTCGGAGTCATTAACTCTGAAATCTTGGATAAGAGACTTATTTCTTGTGGAGCTTATTATCTTAGTATGTAGAATGACTTCAATACCTTAAAATATTGAAGTTGTTAAGTTATATTAAATTATATTAATTATCATGTATTAGTTAATATTTATATTTTTCTACTTGTAATGTCCAATGTTGTGGTTTTTGATGAAAATATTGATTGAATTTGCATAAAACTTTAAAAAAATCATTTATGTCTAGATTTTTACAATTTTGGACGTAAAGTAGTTTAATTTTGTTGTTTGGGAGGGGTGGATTACTTCAAATTGAAACAAGTAAAGAAGATGAATAAGCCTGCGGGTTCGAGACATACCTGGGCAACGTGGCGAGACCTCACCTCTACAGTAAATTAAAAAAAAAAAAATTAGCTGGGTGTGGTAGCGCACGCCTGTAGTTCCAGCTACTTGGAAGGCTGAGGTGGAAGGATTGCCAGAGCCCGGCAGGTCGAGGCTGCTGCACTCCAGTCTGGACAGAGTGAGACTCCAAGTCAAAAAAAAAAAAAAGAAGATGAATAAGATTTTGTAATAAATATAAATAGAAGTAAGCTTCCAGAAGTTTACTTAGTCCTTATTCTTCCCCCATGATCTAGATAACTCATGGCCACTCTGGTCTTCTTTATGTTACATGACAACTTTTAGTTATAAATGCCTTTTATTTATATAATTTGCAAAAATAACTTTGCCAAAATTACTTTGCCTCAGAATTAGAGGTGCCAGATAAAAAGTGTATGTGCCCAAGTACATTTAAATTTGAAATAAACAGTAATTATTTTAGTATACATATGCCTATATAATATTGAGAACATACTTATAGTAAAAATACATTCATTGTTTATCTGAAATTCAAATTTAAAAAAAAATCTTGCATTTTTTTATTTGCTAAATCTGGCAGCTTACTCAAAGCAAAAGTTATAGAACACTTATAAACATTTAAAACGCATAAAATATTTTATGCTAATGAGAGGTAAGGAATAAATTAACATCCCTAAGTATTTCTGTTTTGATACACCTGTTATATAAAACATCTTAAATGTACATAGTGGTTCTGATAACCCAAGGTGAACTTATTTTAAAAAAGAAATTGCACACACACACATATTTTAAGAAAGAGCCTCTCTGAAATTTCCAGTAGTAATGAGCTTCACAGCCTCGATGAAGGAGGGATTGTTCAGATGACACAGATATAGTTATTTATCTCGCTTATAATGGTTGACCTAGAAGAAATATAGGTAGCTCCGATATATTTCTTAATGATCTGCTACCTCTTCCCATTTTGCACAAAAGTAGATACCTAGGGTAATTAGTCTATGCTAAATACTAATTTGCTGGATAAATTATTTCATTCAGAACTTCTTAACTTGTTCCTGATATTTTATTTTTCTAAATTTCTTCCAAGTTCATGGTAAGGCATATTTAAAGCTACTTAAAGAATAAATATAGTGTGAAAAATATGATTTACATTTTCATACCCTCACCAAAATTGAAGGAAAGAAATTTCTCTGTTTAAAGTTAGGAATAAAAAACTCACTAGAAAAAAAAATGTTTATACTGATTTTTTGAGCAGAAATTAGCCCCAACTCCTGCCTAGTTAAATCTTTATGTGCTAAAATTCACTGTTCAAAGGAAATCCATCAATTCTCTGGGCTCTGTTCCCATTCAACTCTGAAATGTATATCAATTACCATATTCTTCCAGTAGTACAATAGGTACAATTACCTCCAAAGCAACAACTAGTACTTAACCTTTGGGATTCCAGGATGACTTGAATTGTAAAGGCCTTTACTCAGGTGCAGACATCTCTTGATGCATGTGAAAGCGGTTAAAGCCACACTGATGCCAGGAACTGATCTATTTCCCTGTAACATAAAAATGTCCAACACAGATTGAAAGGGGTAGCATTAACTACTTCTCTGTGGTGTTTTCCTTAGTGCAGATGTCTGATTCTTCTCTGCCATGGAGAGATTTTCAATTATGTGAATGTTTGGTTTCTGTTTCAAAGAGCTGTTTGACACCTATTTTATCTAATATATTTTATTTAAGATATGCCACCTGGTATCATACAAAATTATTAGAGGTATATAAAAACAATGGCAAACGAAATCTGTCAAATCAGTTAGGGCCATGACAGCCTATCAGTTTCCCAGAAAATACTGATATAGCTGTGCACATGATAGGAACCTGAAAATAAATATGTTATCAACTCTATTTTAAGAATATATCCATAATTTGACTATGTTCATCACCAACAATTGCCCCATTTTAAACTGTCGTCTTTCATCTTGATATTGCAATAGGCTCCCAATTATTCTCTCCATTTCTGTTCTTGCTCTTATTCATTTTATTCTTTCATAGAAACTAGAATGATCCTTATAAAATAAGAGGTAGATCATGCTACTCTTTTGCTCAACTTTCTCACATGGCTTCTGTCACACTCAGAAGAATCCAAACTTCTCAATTTGAGTTACTACCGTCAGTAGGAGGTAACTTATGGTCTTCTGTCTTCTTTTCAGATGTATTTCATATTTCTTTCCTCTTATTCTGCCTTCCCTAAGCAACTGTTCTTCTCACTCCTCCAGAAAGACCCTAAGAAGTCCTTCATCTCAGGGTCTTCATCCTCACTGATTCCTCCTTCCAGAACATAATTCTAAACATTCTCTTGGCCTTCTACTTCACTTTTTTCAAGTTTTTGTTCAACTGTGGCACTGCTACTTGCCTTACTTGACCTCTCATTTTAATACAATTTCAATTTTTTTTTTTTTGAGTTGGAGTCTCACTCCATTGCCCCAACTGGAGTGCAGTGGCACACTCCCGGCCACTGCAGCCTCGACCTGCTAGGCTCTGGCGATCCTTCTGCCTCACCTTCCAAGTAGCCAGAACTATAGACACGTGCTACCACGCCCGGCTAATTTTTAATTTATTGTGGAGATGAGGTCTCGCCAAGTTGCCCAGGCGAGTCTCGAACCTGTGGGTTCAAGCAATACACTCACTTTGGCCTCCCAAAGCGCTAAGATTACAGGTTGAGCCACCGAGCCCGGCAATTTCAATTTTTTTTTTTAATTGACCAGAATTTTTATTTTTTTATTTTAATTTTTTAACATTTTTTATTTTAAAATTGTGGGGTACAGTTAAGAGTTAGTTATACAAATATGCATTGTGCAGGTACCCTTGTTGATGAGGTGTGCCCCCCTATCCACAGATATTGACAACCGTTAATCCCACCTCCCTTGCCCTCCCTGCCCCCCCCCCATAGTTTTCCGCCACTGTCAATCCCTTCCTTATAGTATTACGATAGTTGTTCAAGGTCCACTTATAACTGAGAACATGTGATACTCAGATCTTTGTTTCTGTGAGAGATCACTTAGTATTATAAATTCCAATTCCATCCAGGTTGATACAAAATTCATGATTTTATTTTTTTCTATGGCTGTGTAATATTCCATTGTGTATATGTACCACATTTTTTTAATCCAGTCCTCTTTTGATGGATAGCATGGTTGGTTCCATAATCTTGCTATTGTGAACAATGCTGCAATAAACATACATTTGCAGGTATCTTTCTTATAGAGTGATTTGAGTTCTTCAGGGTATATTCCCAGTAGGGGGATTGGGGGGTCATATGGAAGGTAGAGTTTTAGAGTTTTTAGGAATTGCCACACTGATTTCCACAGAGGCTACACTAGTTTACAATAATCAGAACACCTTGGTATTGGTACAAGAACGGGCATATAGACCAAAGGGATAGAATTGAGATTCCAGAAGCAAAACCCCAATTTCTCAACCAATTTCTCATCTTCGACAAAGCCTCCACCACCCACCACTCGGGAGAGGAGAACCTATTCGGTAAATGGTGCTGGGAAAACTGGCTGACTACATGCAGAAGATTCAAACAAGACCCCTATCTATCCCCATACACAAAAATTAACTCTAAATGAATCAGAGACCTAAATGTAAAACCTCAAACCGTAAGAACTTTAGAAAATGCAGGACACACCCTTATGGAAGTTGGAACTGGCAACCAATTCCTGAGCAAAACCCGAAACGCACAGGCCATAAGAGATAAGATAGACAAATGGGACCTCATTAAACTGACAAGCTTCTGCAAAGCCAAAGAAACCATCAAGAGAGCAGGGAGACAGCCCACAGACTGGGAAAAAGTATTTGCCAACTCCAGGTTTGACAAAGGCTTAACATCTGGAATCTACAAGAAACTCAAATCTGCAGAAAAGAAAAAAACAAACAACCCCATTATAAAATGGGCAAAAGATATGAACAGACACTTCTCAAAGGAAAACATCCAAGCAGCCAACAGACACATGAAAAAATGTTCAACCTCACTAATCATTAGGGAGATGCAAATCAAAACCACACTGAGATACCACCTAACTCCAGTCAGAATGGCAATTATCAATAACTCAAAAAATAACAGTTGTTGGAGAGGGTGTGGTGAAAAGGGAACACTTCTACACTGTTGGTGGG